>JAZHYW010022220.1:0-101875 GCA_037355805.1 Ixodes ricinus | reverse complement strand
CCTTGGTCGGAACAGTTTCTGGCTCAAGGTGGCTTGTGGGCGCAAGAAGAGGGATTCGTGTCTGCTTTCCCATCTGTCTCTGCGAAGGGATTTAAGAATGTGATCTCAAGGGGTGTTCGCCACTTAAAAGAGCCAAATAAATGTCGGTAACCATGAGGAATCATTTATTGAAAAGCCTGATCACTTATTGTACACCTCTTTCTGTCGTGCCGTTAGAGCGTGGATGATACCGACTGGACGTGACGTGGGCAATGTCTAGCTCCTCTAGGAAATCTTGGAACTGTTTGCTTGTAAATGGCAGGGCCGTTGTCGGTGACCAACCTCAGAGGTTTTTCATGAAGAAAGATCACCTCCTTGCACCACCTCTTAACTGAGTTCGTGGTGGTGCGCTGTAGTTTCCTAATATAAAAATATAGAAGTTCACGATGACGACAAATCTCGGCCGTTATAGAAGAAGTCTAGGCCCACGACTTCCTACGGCTGCGTACGGGATGTCATGGCTTAGAAGGGGCATTTTAGCGTTCCATTGCTGACGAGTACGACAAACCTTGAATGCCATGCCAAACTGCCTCATATCCGCGGACATGTTTGGCCGAAACACCGCAGTTCTTGCAGGACTTTCAGCTTTTTCGCTCCCGCGTGAGCCGCATAAAGAAGATGCACGCTTTTAAGACTTTCTTGGAGCTGGGAAATGATTACCTTGTTGCTGCGAAACACCAGGTCCTATTGTGTTTGTACCTCATCAAGAAACGTCCAGTATGTTCGAACCACCTTTGGGACAACTTTTCGTCCTCCGGCCAGGTCGTTTCCATGAATTCACGAAGCTTGACGAGCGCAGGATCTTGGTTGGTTCCCGCTACACTCTCATAAAAAACTGTATATTCTTACACCCCTTGTCCCATATACGGCACCCCAAAATTTCAGTTTGACGTACAGGGCGCCGCACGTCGAACCGACGGTACGAACTTCCACTTGCAGTTTAATAGCCGAGTGGTAAGAATAATTAAAATAGCTAAGTTACATGTTACTGACTACAAACAAAAATTCGGGGTTTTCGTGGTTTTCCTTCAAGAGGTCAGTTTTTTTTTTGTAGTCTTGATACGTATTATAGATGTTTATTGAGGTATATATCACTGTTCTCAAGCCCCTCGCAAAGGTTAGGGCTGTCTGTTCGACGTCAGTGTCCTCGCTGTACGTTGAACTGAAGATTTAGGATGTCGTGTATGGGACAAGGGGTGTAAGAAAAACCATTTTTTTAGAGTGTAGTCGATCTTTCGAACGTTGCTCGGAAGTTGAAACATAGTCAAGCACATTCACTCAATTGTTTCTGCTTCTTCTTGCATTTTGACTTTGCTAGGGAACAATGGCAGAGCATCCTCTAGGCATAGTTCTTCCTGCGGTTTGAATTGCTATTTGATAAGATAGCGTTTCAAGGACAATTGCATGCGTTGGATCCGGAATGGGCACTGATGCAAAGGCTTATTAAAATTCATGTGAAAGGACGGTGATCCGGTTCCACTCACGCACTTGCCTGGCCAAACGATGTAGTTGTGAAATTTGATGCAGCCATGCATAATAGCCGCCTCTTTTTCAATTTGTGCGTAGCGTTGTGGCCAGTTAGTGAGTAAGCAAGACGAAAAGATAGCTCTGGCCGTCTTGAATAAGTACAGCGCTAAACTATAAGTGAATGGCGTCCAACCGAGAGGGTGTCTGGCTTTTTTCAGTCGAAGTAGAAAAGAACCGGCGCCTTCATCAATGCCCGTCGCAATGCTTCACAACTTTCTTGCTGTTTATCCGTCCAGACCCATGTTATATATTTACGTAGCTAGGTCTGAATCGGCGCTGTTAAAAGGTACATGTTGGGAATAAAGCACTGTACGATATTCATTGTGCCGAGCAAAACTTGAAGCTATATGCACTTCTTTAGCTCTGGCATCTGCAGAATGGGGTGCCCTTGTTCTGAGTTGAGGCGTAGGCCTTTCGTTGTGAAGACGTTTCCCAGGTAGCGGACTTGTTACTGCAAAAGATGCACTTCTCAAGGTTCAGTCTGAGGTTGTGTTCTCAACACTGCGTCAGAAGCAGAGTCAGGTTATCGTCGTCTTCTTCTTTTGTTCTTCTCCACAGTAGTGTAGCGTCCATTAGGACAGCTACAAAGGCAACACTCCTAGCAATCAATGCATTGCTGCTTGACAGGTTTTCGACGCAGACGAGATTCCAAAGGGCATTCGAAGAAAGCGATAGAACCCGAACGGTGTGCTAATCGCGCATAGCTTAGAGCTAGCCTCGGTGAGTTTGATTTGCCAAAATGCGGACGCCGCAGCCAAAATGGAAAAGAACTGGCCTCGAGCAAGCCGCAGAGCGACATCCTCTGACGTAGGCATGGGGTAGTTTGCGTGCAACAACGATTTGTTAACTGCTGTTAGATGCAAACAGATGCGTATCTTGTCCTTTTTAAGAACTGTAACCATGTGGCTAGACCAATCCGTTGGCTCGGTTACCTTTGCAATGACGCCTTGCTCGTCAAGAGCCACGGCTATTCTTCTAGCCGGCACGACGACACCCACGCTGCAAGTCTTGAGATGCATTGCGTAATCTACGTCTTTCTGCTGTCCGATTTCCTTGAAGAGATTTGCAAAAGATTGTGCTGGCGGGGAAATCTATTTTTGAGAATAACGTTGTGCACATAGGATATAAACCAAAGACGTTCGCCAACTGTACCGCTTGAAGTCACCAGCACATTGTGATCCACTACGAAGAGTGTTTTTTTTGTGTGTGTGTGTGTATGTCCTGTAGTTTGCAGAGGGCAGCAGCGTTATTTTGGCTTGCGAGGCGGTCTTGCGACGAATGAAAACAGTGAGCGTAGCGTTACATTTTCGCTGGAGCTTTTCCGGGAACCGCGTCACCTCATTCCGCGAAATAACAGAAAAATTTACACCCGTCTTCAACTTGCAAGTCACGGGCTCACCGTCTATCTCGACGGTTGCGATCCACTGGTGCGTCGCGATTCTGTTGACATATAAAACCTCCAAGAAAATATATTCGTCATCATCCACGCGCAGTTCCTGAATATTTGTCTTTTCTTTGGTGGCCCTTTTTTTTTGTTGCTCGCAACTTTCCGACGACTTGCTTACTTGACGAAAGCGATTCTGCCCTCCTCATTTGTTGCACGTTTTTTATTGCGTTGGAAAAGCTTGAGCACGGTGCGCTGTGTAACCACACCTATTGCAGGGCTTAACGCTCGCTGCTACAGTGTTCACTATGGGGTCGTGCGCGTCTTCTGCCAATTCACTTATTTCGCGAGACTGCTGTTTTAGTGGCTCCTGAATGCGGCACATCTCAACTGTCTCCTGATAGGTCAGATTTTCTGCTATCATTTTTTTTGGCAAGCGCTTGTCTCCAATGCCAAGAATAATATAGCCGCGCAGCATACGGTCTTCTTGCTATCCAATTTTTTTTTAATTTTGAGTTATTTCTATTAGTCGCTGAACGTCTCACCTTGGTTGTGATCTGTTGACCCAAAGCAGATTTGTTGGTAGGTCGAAATGGTTGCCGGCCTGTACAAAGTTCTCACATTTTATAATAAGGATGTTAACATTATTTTTCTCCTCCTGTGTCTCAAACTTGAGGCTGTTGTATGATTTTCTGCCTTCCCCGGGAACAGTCACCAGCAACGTTGCTGTCTGCACTTCTTTCGGTTGCTTGCTCAGTTGCGTAGTAGAAGAAAGCAATGAAAACTCACTCTTCCACGTTTTCCATGCAAGCCAAGTGTCGCTTGAGGTATTTAGAGGGACACTGACAGGGTGTTTATGCTCGCCGAGGTTTTTAGTTGTACATGACATATGAGAGCCCAACTACCCAGAACACAATTTGCGACTCGAAATTCGGTTTCTTTCCGCCCGAAAACCGCCGATCAAGAACTGGCCGGTTCGAGTCTCGCTCACTCTCTTTTCCGGGGTCACGGGCCGTTTTCTAAGGTATCGATGCGACCACCAAATTTAATGAAAGTCGTTGGTCACTGAAGGCACACACTCAATATTAAAAATAGAAAAAATATGAAACCCATTTTTTGTGGCTTCTAAAAAGCTGCAAATACGTTGATTGAAAAAAAGTTCCACAGCGAACCGGAAGCATTCTGTGCGTGCGTCGTTTCGCGTATCGTGGGACTCGCGGGGACGGCGATGGCAGCGGACGACGGGCGTGGGACCTCTACTTCAGAACTGTCGTTCGCGGTACCGGCGAATTCTGTCTGCCTTTAAAAGAGAAATTTGGGACTGATCAAAAGAATTGGTATTCATCCCGTACGACACGCCCGACCACCAAGCTGATTTGCACGAAGACGTCGCCGAGCCGTCGCTCCCTTCTCGTGGCTGAAGACATCGCTCGCGCAAACTTCAAGCACGACGTGTCTACTTCGAGTTGAATATGCACGCGTACGATTTCTTTACTAGGTGCGAATGTCGCCAATGCGTGGTGCTTCCCGACTTCGACCGGGAGTGCTTTTGCTGGAGGAAAATCGGCAGCAAACTTTCCAACTTACAGTTTACCGGCTGAATTATTACTAAGGAAAGAGATCCCCCAGTAGCTCAGTGGGAACGACGTCCGCTTCACACGCGGCAGGACCGGGTTCGATCCCCAGTGATGGCGTTTTCTCTTTTTTTCTTTTTTAAACATTTTTTGATGTTTACATTTCTTTTGTTTTTTTACAATTATCACTGAAGAAACAAACAAAAATAACAAACAAATGTTGTTGACGAAACGTCGCTGAATTAAATGGGATGGGATTTCCTTTTTGACACCTGCGAACTCAATGTAATCACTTTCCACAAAATGCAAGGAGCATATAAATCAGGTAGCGTCCGCTTTCCGAGGTGCCCGTAAATGTTCTACAGGAATTGCAGCCAGCCATTGGTCCCGATCCTGTTGATCTTTCGGAAACTCTGTCGCACAATGCCACTTTTTTTCGGATGCAGGACATGTGAGCCAGCTCTTCACGCAACATCTTGGGTGTATTCTTTTCGGAGCCGATCATGGAAATTAACCACGGGCACTCACTACCCATCTCCAACTCCTCAATGTACAAAACAACTCATCTTGGAGTACAGAACAGCGAGCGGAACAAACATAACTGCAAAAGAATCTCGCGGCAAACAGTTCCGCATGTCGTCTGCTACGCAAAGGGGAAAAAAAAAAGCGCACGGTCGGGTGTAGCCACGTGACTTCCGCCACTCTCTCCTCTCCACTCCTCCGACCTCCGTCCGCGGGTTTCGGTTTCGGTTTCGAGCAGTTGCGTCTTTTGGCTTTATTAAAAAAATACGCTACTCTGTTGCAAAATATTAATTGGGTAGTCCTCCGACACCATAATGAATCGCCTAGCAAAAAATGAAAAAAACATATTTTGGGTGGTGTCAGTGTCCCTTTAAGCAGCTTCAGCGGCGGCGGCTTTAGCTTCAGTGTTGACGGGATCGAGATATCTGCTGTTTTCCTGGCTGGGCACCGCTGAAACCATTCTGTAGGCGGAAATAAATGGATTGGTGTGTACTATTTTTTTTCCTTTGCTATCACCACGAGCTTGTTGTAGTTAGAATAGCATTTTTTTTATTTTTGCCTATTTCCAACATTTTATTGACTTTTTTTCCAGCAATTCCATTAGCACAAAGGGGATAGTGTGCTCTCGTAGTTCAATCACCTTGCTTGTTGTCAGTTTCTGCTGGCATTTCAAGAGAATTGTTTGAGGTTAAAGTTCTGAAAACACGTTCTAAAACGGTTTGGCAGTTCGTTCACCTTTTTGTTTGACGATCAGTCATTTCTTTCAATATCTGTACTTCTTTGGGGTCTCGCAGGCTGTGCAAATAGACGGTTGGGATTTCATGTTTGCTTGAACTAGTCTTTCTTGGCTATTCCAGCTGAGACCTGTTCGGGGTCACACGGAGCCCCTCTCTCTCTCTCTATTCTTCTTGATTATGTTATATGACACAATGCTTGTTTGGCACCAGAGGTCTATGACATAATCAGCTTTATTCATCTTCCCCACTACCCGAAATGTACTTCTTCATAGAAGAATCAACTTGTTCTTTTCTGTTGGGTAACAAATCACCACACGGTCTCCCCCTCGTTGTTGGCCTACTCAAATATTCTGGCCGTGTCTTTTGCGTTAGTTTTGTTTCAATGATGTTTCTCATGGGCGGCCCTGCAGGTAGCTTGAAAAGTATTTTCCAAAGATCCACCTTGTAATAGTATATTTTCTTTGTCTCCGAAAAGAGGCTCTCGATTGCTTAAAGTTCATCGAGCGCTGCTATTGGTCTGCAACCATGACTACAGCAGGGCAAGTTGGATGAGGGAACACCAGGGTACTTTCCGGCACTTCCGATGTGCAAACGCAGCGGAATGAGATATCGGTCCCATAATCTTGTATTCTCCTGGCTCATCCTCATGGCGATTTGTTACAGCGTACCATTGATGCGCTCGATCAGTCCGATACACATTACATTGTAAGTGGTTGTTTTTATTTGTCTGAAGGACAAGACGAGGCAGATATCTGTATTCAAAGCAGACGTTAAGCATGATTCCCGTCAGCAGATGATTTCTCGCGGCAGGCCCACTCGAGCAAACATTTGCAGGAGGAATTCCGCCACTTCTGTTTCCTCAGTACTATTTTGATATGCTGAAATCTTGATTTCTGCTTGCTGAAGTTCACCAGTCATTAGTATATAACTTATTTCCACATTTTAAGTTTGCGTGATAGGCCCCGTGATGTATTTCCGACTTAAAGGAATGATTTAGAACTTATTGGCGCGGTTTTGAGGGACTTTAACTAACAAAGTGCTTGGGAACCGTCATCTGGCATACGTTGCTTGATTTAACAAATCGACTGCGAACGGTGGTATCTTAATTCCCTGGTGGTCCTTCATAGTTTCATTGGGCGCCAGCGTCGTCATAAATGACGGGAATTTTGAAACCACCAGCCGTTTTCATTTCTTGAGGAACGCTGTCTTGTACCTCCTGTAGAGGATTGGGTAATGTAATACGATCTCTGCCATGTGTTATTTGTCCGTAGTGTATTGTCTCAAGAAGGCAAAAAATAACTTATTTAGTGTTTTATTGTTTTTGGAGCAACAATTAACTCTATGTGAAAAAATTCTGTCGAATCCCTATGACAATGACTTGTATAGCTCAGACTTTCTCGCCTGCTGGTTAAACTTTTTTAGCGCTCCCGCACCTTCCAGTTGCTTTTATAAGCTAATATTATGCGTTTTTTCTCTGCTCAGTGCAAGTCCCTCGTGCAGGCTCACTTTCTTCTGCAGGTGCCCCTCATATTTAATATTTAACTCTCTAAACACACTTGGCCTCCTCTCTGCATTCTATTTCTCATCAAGATCCTCAATCCTTCTCAATTTGTAAATGTTTTCGAGCACTAAATCATGCACATTTGTCTTATAGTGTCCCTGAAATACGGCGTTATTACGTCAATAGACCAATTACGAAGCTCCCTTCACGCGAAACTGCAAGCCTTCAGACGTCTGTCCTGGGCGTGACTCGGTTGGCGGGACTAGCTGTTTTGAGATGTTCGTTTCACCTATCCACTTTCTGTCTGATCCTACGAGCGTGCATGTGCCCTCGCATCGGGTACGGCGTCTCTCTTTTTTACAGATAATCCACATAATTAAATCGGTAGATGTATTGCGTCGTAGCCATGTCATATCACTTCGTTTGTAGTTGTTATAGGAAAATTTCACTGCGTGAATGTATAATCTTTCCGTTAGGTAACTACACCAAGGTGATTTTAGGTCAGAATGAAAACAGGGGTGCCTAATGAAATGGAAGGTGAAGGACAAAATGGTAGTCTACATAAAGCGAGTTGGTTGTTTTTGTCTTGGGGGAGAGGAGAGTTGATACAAATATATAGGATAACAAACTAGAAAGCGGAAAAAAAGTAAAGACTGCACATATATCTTCTCAGCCGGGACGCTTAGAGTAATTAGGCGGACGTTCTCTATGTTTGGATATAGACTGATTAGGCTCTTTCTTTGTTTTAAAAGCCTTGAAGATAGTACCGCCGCATCCCATCAGGTCCAGCACCGGTGAGAGAGCCAAGAAGCGGTTGATTAATGCACTTCTCAAAACACGAGTGGGCGCGTTGTGTTAGCGTGGATGTCAACCTTGCGTAACGGATCTATTAGTGCCATTATGTGGTGTTCGTACTTCGGTCACTCCAGTAGGCATGCTTCATGTGTTTCAGGTTGACTACCCTCGTTAGACCCCGAGCAAACAAATAAGTAAATTAAATGAAGCTGGCTTACTTTTTAGAATCAATCGGCTGTGTTGATCACAAATAAGTTGTAAGAGTGTACATTTCTTATTTTCTAGCTGTGTCATGTGAAACAAAATTGCACATTGAGATTTAGTTCACACAAAATGTGATAAAATTTAAAAGATCGAGAATATCATCTTTATTCAATATACATCAACGTTCCTAGCTGTGAAGCGACTTAAAACAATTGAGTGAAGATGTGATGCACAAAAACACGTTACAGTGTGTGCAACGGAAATTTCAGTGCGTTGAGAGCATCCAGCGTACGGCATCTGGATGCTGACCTTTGGTCTGAGAGTTCTGGCATATTTCTTGCTCCCGCGGTCCTGACCACGGCAGGAGGCAGGCGTGTCGTCGTCATACAAGGGCGTTTTCTGACGGGTTCATCTTCGCTTTCGTCATTGCTTGTTTCTTCTGTTAGAAAGTGAAGCACGATTGACAATTGAAAATCAAGGAGATCAGTCGCTGTTTCTTTGGAACTTCCAGAAGTTGACAGTCTTATTTGTACTGCAACCATGCAATTATGGCAGCCATTTCCAGAAAAAAGCGTTTGCACAGTCCACTCCCTTGTTCTTGCCGTCGTCGGATACAGGCTCAGCATCCGGTCACATAGGTCGACACCGCCCATGTTTTTTTTTGTTGGTGTTGTATTCGTCCATTATAGTTGGACGGAATACATCCCGGTAGATGTTCTGCTTCATGCACTTACTTCTGCAGGTTCCAACAGGTTGCTCTCCGATGTGTGTGGAAGCAAGGAGATAGGTGTGCTGTCAACCCACTTCACGAGGCAGATGCCGTATGACACATTTACCGTTTCACTTGAGGATCCTCTTACTTTCATGATGAAAGTCTTGTCGTCGGGGAGTTTTTCATTCTGTGGGATCCTGTTCTTCATAATGTTAGCAGTGGCACGCAAGTGCTTGCTTGCCAAGCGATGTAGCAGTGGTACTGTTGTGAAGTACCGATGAAAACAGCGCGCTGCCGGATAGCAGTGATTCCGTGAAGCGCAAATCAGCCCAAGCACCCACACCTAGTTTTAAAGAATTAGATGGCAAAGTAGACTTTCCCTGGTAAATCTCAAAGTCAAGTACCATTCCCGTGTTGCTAGCAAGGACAAAGTTTTTGAGCCCTGTAGGATGTGGTTCGCCAGGAACATACTGCTGGAGTGTCGTTGCACCTGTGAACGGGATTATTTGTTCCTATATGCTTGCTGTGGGCTCCTCGGCCGATAGAAGCAAGTTTTCCTGATGTTTTTTATGTATACGGTTTTGTATTTTATAGTTGATACTTTTCTTTATCGGTGACATCAAGGTCATTCACTACTTTTTGGTTGCTTTCCAGCGAGAAGAAGCGGTCAATTGGTATCACATTTGTGATTGCTGTTTCTCGCGTCAATCTAGCCCAGTATAGGCGGATGTGTGGGTAGCCCAAGCAACTCATCATAAATGTTGCCCCCATAAAATGCTTCAGTTCGCCCGTGGAACTGTTCAATGGAGTTCCTTTTCTTTGAAGGAAGACACCTCTGTCATTTATTGCATTTTGCGATAAATGGCTTCCGTGAAGTCACTGTTGTAAATAGTCGGAAGGTGTCCAGTCTTTTCGGGAACCAGGGTGAGAAAGTGGTGCATCAGGAACATTAAAGAGATCAGATGTAAAAGAAAGCACCTTGTCTCCAAGGTGAAGGTCTTCCTTCGTTTGGTGATGTCTTGTTCTCAGAGTCGTCATCGCCTGATCATTCTGAAAATTTCAAAATATTTTTTAACACTAGGATTTACGTTTGAATACACATATACACATCTGTCAAATACTCTTCTGGATCGGCTGGTTGCAGTAATGTTGCATTATCTTCTTCGTCTAACAAGTCATTGTCCGAGGCGTCCTGGTTGGCAAAAGCCCCAAGATATCTTCAACGGTTTTTTTACGTGATCCTGAAACTGACAGAAAAACAAGAAAATATTCAAGTAAATTTATTAAAAATAGAACAAAGTAAATATTTTATAACTGTATATCAAATACAGTATTTGTATACACCGGCTAGAAACGTCAAAGCTACGGTTGGCGGAAACAAACAAAATATCTGTCAACTGAGACGTAATGTGCAAATGAATGTTCACAGAACAAAATAACAGAATTTCTCATAGTTAAGTAAAGCACCACAAGGAAAATCGTGCTAAAAGATATCCTGAAACGTTTACGGCAATGTTCGTAGCGAAATTAGAACGTTTCCAGTTTCATTTCATACACATAAAAGTACTTATGTGGCCCTACTCACGCAACTCACCTTCGTTCACATGGACGTCATGTTCAAACCCTCCTAGCGGAAGTTCCGTTGCGATGGGTTCGTTCCCAATACACCAGACGGCAGCGCAAGGCGCGTATAATTGATTGCACATTAGGACTCTACTCCTTCGGGCCTTTGAGCGTAGAAAACTCGGCTAGACCGAGTGTGCAATATAATTCCACGTGGGGGCTATTGATTAATGCACTTCTCAAAACAGGAGTGGTCGTGTTGCGTTGGCGTTGATGTCAATCTTGCGGAACGCATCTATTAGTGATTTTTGTGGTCTTTGTGCGTTGGTCACGCCATATACGCATGCTTCATGTGTTAAGGTTGACAACACGATGCGCGATTAGCTGCGTTCTACCATCTTAGGTAAAATAACGATTAACACCGAGCACGTAAGAGCTCACTGGACTTCTTGAGAAAGCCCGTAGTTACCATGGCCGGGACGCCGACGTTCTAGTGAATATGACTACTTATGCGAGGTATACCGAAACACCGTGAAGTAGTCGATTCAATTTATAAGAGGAAATTGTACCACAGATATATTCTGAGGCTTCCTGGTGAACAACGCTCCGCAGCTGTACAAATAAGAGAACCAGCTCGCATACAAGCAATCGATAGCTTTGTCTTAGTTTCGGAAATAGGACTGCAATGTTTCGTTCAATAAGGCCCAGCATAACTAAATGGTTTAAACTGAACTGACCACTTTGCGTCTTTCAGCTAAATCAAACGTGTGATCGAGTGCTGGGAGAAAGCCACCTCTCTAAGCGACAAGCGGATCGTTCAGGTTAATTTGAATTCTTCAAGTTGTAGATCGATGAGTTATGTGTCTGGCGCATATCTCATCGCGGTTAGGTTTATGTTGTCAACTTTTCCGATGTGAACCAGAAGAACACAAACATATTATAGCGCTTGTTTTTTAACACTAACGCATGCTGACTCATTTTAATTATCGCTGAACTTCAACTTTATTTATTTTTATTTATTTCAAAATACTATCAGTCCCTACATGGGACTATGATAGGAGGGCATGAACAAAAAACTTGATAAACACTGAAGGAAAAATTAAAAAAAAATGAAAAGAACATTTCAAACTTGGTCTGGACACATTAAGGAAACAAGAACAAACAACAAAAACTTGACAACTGCGTTCGTTGCAAACCCGTCCTAAAAATATATTACAAAAGAATCATTCGGCACTGGGGAAAAAATGTAAAGTCAATACAACAATGCAAGAATGACGCTGGCTGGAAGACATGAAGCGACAAAAAGAGGGAATAGTAGCTGAATAAACATGCCATTTCAAGGATTGCTGCCCACGTCATCAAATGCAAGATAAGAACAAAAAGATTCCAGCGATTGACACGATACTGCTCGTTCTGGGAGAGAGTTCCAATCGCTTATCGTGAGGGGAAAAAAGAATACTTAAAACAGTCTTTGACGCAGCAGGGCTGATGAAGGGCACGACTATGTTTGTTACGTGTAATTCTAGACGCATCGGGAATTAAGTAAGCTGTCTTGTCAATCTGTAGATAATCATTAAGAACCATGTAAAGAAATTTTAGCCTTTTCTCTTTACGCTTAGCCTTTAGTAGCGAAAGTTTGGCTCTCGAGTACAAAGCCGTTGGCGAATCTAATCGACGATATTTAGAAAAAATAAAGCGCAAAGCGAGCCTCTGCACTCTTTCTAATTTAAGGGCATCTTGCTTAGTGTGGGGGTCCCAGATTTCGCATGCATATTCCATGACCGGCCTGACGAGCGTTTTATATGCCAAAAGTTTTGTGTTGACTGAACTTAGTTTTAGGGACCGTCTTAAGTACCATAATTTGGCGTTCGCTTTTTTAACAACATTATCTATGTGCGTACCCCAGCGTAGATCGTGAGAAATGGTCACACCCAGATATTTGTATTTGCTAACCCTTTCAATCGGGTTTCCTTCTAGCTCATATACAAACACACTGGGTTTAGTTTTGTGAGTAACTGTCATGCAAACGGTTTTTTCAAAATTTAACGACATTTGCCATGTATTGCACCATTCACCAATGCGCGCAATACATGTATTTAGGTTAAGTTGGTCCATGGGCGTCTTAATTTCTGAATACAGTATGCAGTCATCGGCGAATAATCTAGCCTGGACGGTAAGGTTTTTCACTATGTCGTTTATAAATATTAGAAAGAATAGCGGTCCGAGGACCGTGCCCTGGGGGACTCCCGATTTGACATCACTCATATCGGAGTGCCTATCTTTAATTTCTACGAATTGCCTCCGTTCATATAAAAACATCTCTATCCATCTGACTAATACGGGATTCTTTAAAATAGATTTTATTTTGATCAATAACTTCCTATGGTTAACCTTATCGAACGCCTTCTTAAAGTCTAAAAATATGACGTCAACCTGACCCCTGCGGTTCAAAATCTCGGAAAAATCATGCACAACTTCAACAAGCTGAGTGACAGTAGACAACCCCTTGCGAAATCCATGCTGAAAGCTATTCAGCAAGTTATGATTTCTCAAAAAAGAATGTATATGGTTCGAAATTATATGTTCAAGAAGTTTTCCACATGTTGATGTTAACGAAATTGGCCTGTAGTTGTTAACGGATGAAGCTTTACCCGACTTCAAAACAGGTACGATTTTAGCAATCTTCCAGTCATTAGGCAGTAATCCTGTTGAAAGAGATTTCTTAAAAATAATAATAACATAGTTAGACAGTGATTCAGCGTAACGTCTCAGAAACGTATTCGGGATCTTGTCGTAACCGGTTGCTTTCTTGCAATCTAGGTTAAGCAACAAGTCGACAATACCATCAAGAGATAAACTTACATCGGGGATAGGAGGCACATCCTCTAGGTTGTCGAACACAGGCGTAGTCCCATCGTCCGTAGAGAATACGGTTGAAAAGAAGTGATTAAAACAACTTGCTATTTCGTATTCATCCTGGATCGTACGTCCTTCAACCTCAATTTTTCCTACACCCTCTTTTGCTGGTTTTAGGTGCCGCCAGAATTTGCGAGGAGATGAAATTAGAAAAGCTGGCATAGTTATATTGTAGTATTTATTTTTCGCTGCTTTAATCAGTGATTTAAGATTTTGACTTAGCGTTCCTAATTTACTGCGTCCGTCCGGGTCGGGTACTTGACGAATCCGTGCTCGACAGCGCGATATTTTTCTTTTTGCGTGAATAACATCTCTATTTATCCAGGGATTGTGCGTTGCCTTCTTTTTAGTCGTAGTAGGTACATACCTTGTTATACACTTGGTAATAACTTCCTTCATATAAATCCACAAGTCGTTAACCGATACCGTAGGATCGTCAGCAATTCTCTCAAATGTTTCGTATGACCAGTCTAGCTCGTCCAGAATAGCTACGTCATCAGCCCGATTGAAATCCTTGTACGTACTGTAAGCAAATTTAGGGTGAGAAAGCGATTGGATGGGAAGAGATAAAACAACCATGCAGTGGTCAGAGATACCGGGCAATACCCTACAGTCGTGGCTAGTTGGGAGAAAATTGTCAGTGACAAAAAACAAATCGAGGATCGAGCTTGACGAACCCTGAATTCTCGTGGGAGTTTTAACAACTTGAGTGAGATTATGCGAAAAAATCATTTCCAGTAATGCAGAGGACACTAAGGTTTCATGAGATGTTGAAACTAGACCATCCCAGTCAATGCTACCAAGATTAAAATCACCAGCAATGATAACTTTCCGGGAGTGTGCACGTAGTTGATCCAAAAAGTCGTTCAGATTATTTACAAATTCTACTCCCATTCCAGGCGGTCGATATACAGCTCCCAATATGCATTCAACTTTGCCAATCTTAATCTTACACCACTTGTTTTCTATATCAGGGGCACCATCTAGCTCTTCACAATCCAAACAGTCTTTAACAACAATAGCGACACCGCCCCCTCTGCTTTCACGGTCCTTTCTAAAAGTTTGTAGCCTGGGGGGATGATTTCGCTGTTTAGTATAGATGGATTCAGCCAGGTTTCAGTGATGATGACAGCGTGTGGGTCATGTTCAACCAAGATGTGCTCAAGATCAACGACTTTATTGACTATGCTTCTGGCGTTCACATTTATAATAATCAAATTATTATCGCCGTTTGAGATGACTGGTCAATTTTCGGAGTGATCAGGGGGCCTGTATTCTGCGCGTGTTGGAAGTTGCACTCTTTCATCCTTATCTACGTCCCAGGCGTACAATATGTCCCCTACCCTTAATTTGTCGAAAATTAATGTAGTTTTCTCTCCACCATCTCTATTAGTTTTAGCACTGTCCCACAGTTTTTTTCGTACTGTCCTCACATGTAAAGAAAAATCCTCGTTAATAAAAATATTAGACCCCTTTAGCTTACGCGCATTCTTAAGCACTTCCTTTTTTTCTGTGAAGTTTCCAAGCTTCATGATGATAGGGCGAATCTTGTCGGAAGTGCGTCTTCCAAGTCTATGGATTCTTTCGATACTTTTAACCTCGACTTCTAGTCTTTCCATGAATACTCCGTTGACTACACTATTTGTTAGCTGCGCTTCCGTCTCGTTGTCAGGCTCCTTGATTCCATAGATGATGAGGTTGTTACGCCTACTTCTGTTTTCCAAGTCATCAACTTTTCTTGCTAGGTTTTGAACGCACAATTCAAGACTCACTATTTTTTCCTGCGCACAATCAAACTTTTGGGCCATTTCATTAAAACGGGAAACCGACGCCTCGATCGCCCCCAGTCGCCTATCTAACGAGCCAAGATGATTACTTAGTTCAGTTATGTCCCCTGCTATTCTGTTTTGCCCTTCCAAAATTTGCTGCAGTGTAACGGGTCCCGGATTCAGCTCAACATCACCACATAATTGAAGCAGTATTAGAAAAGCATCCCAACATTCAGACATTGTGACAAGAATAAAGCCAGGGCTCGGCAGCACAACAAGCGTTACAGAATTGTCCCGCAAGGACTTAATCACACGATATTTGTTACTAACCTGCGTGAACAACCAGAAAGGATTAACCATCCTGCTTGGAACGGTGCTACCGAGCCCTCTGAAGCCGCTGTTGCATTGGCGCCGGTCTTGTAGGTGAGTAGATGTCGCTCCCGTCGCCAGCGTGCCGAGAGGATGATCCAGGGCCAGGTGTCGCTCTGGGGCCGATGCGCTGGTTCACGCGGTCTTCAATCCTCAGATAAGCCGATGAGCCAGGAATCGCCGAAAAATTCCCTTCCCGAAAGCCGTGATATCCGATCTCCCTCGGGCTTGCAAAGTCATGGTGACTTGTTCCATGCGGCGTCGTAGATGTTGACTGCCACAACAAAATCTGCGTGAACAACCAGAAAGGATTAACCATCCTGCTTGGAACGGTGCTACCGAGCCCTCTGAAGCCGCTGTTGCATTGGCGCCGGTCTTGTAGGTGAGTAGATGTCGCTCCCGTCGCCAGCGTGCCGAGAGGATGATCCAGGGCCAGGTGTCGCTCTGGGGCCGATGCGCTGGTTCACGCGGTCTTCAATCCTCAGATAAGCCGATGAGCCAGGAATCGCCGAAAAATTCCCTTCCCGAAAGCCGTGATATCCGATCTCCCTCGGGCTTGCAAAGTCATGGTGACTTGTTCCATGCGGCGTCGTAGATGTTGACTGCCACAACAAAATCTGCGTGAACAACCAGAAAGGATTAACCATCCTGCTTGGAACGGTGCTACCGAGCCCTCTGGAGCCGCTGTTGCATTGGCGCCGGTCTTGTAGGTGAGTAGATGTCGCTCCCGTCGCCAGCGTGCCGAGAGGATGATCCAGGGCCAGGTGTCGCTCTGGGGCCGAGCGCTGGTTCACGCGGTCTTCAATCCTCAGATAAGCCGATGAGCCAGGAATCGCCGAAAAATTCCCTTCCCGAAAGCCGTGATATCCGATCTCCCTCGGGCTTGCAAAGTCATGGTGACTTGTTCCATGCGGCGTCGTAGATGTTGACTGCCACAACAAAATCTGCGTGAACAACCAGAAAGGATTAACCATCCTGCTTGGAACGGTGCTACCGAGCCCTCTGAAGCCGCTGTTGCATTGGCGCCGGTCTTGTAGGTGAGTAGATGTCGCTCCCGTCGCCAGCGTGCCGAAGAGGATGATCCAGGGCCAGGTGTCGCTCTGGGGCCGAGCGCTGGTTCACGCGGTCTTCAATCCTCAGATAAGCCGATGAGCCAGGAATCGCCGAAAAATTCCCTTCCCGAAAGCCGTGATATCCGATCTCCCTCGGGCTTGCAAAGTCATGGTGACTTGTTCCATGCGGCGTCGTAGATGTTGACTGCCACAACAAAATCTGCGTGAACAACCAGAAAGGATTAACCATCCTGCTTGGAACGGTGCTACCGAGCCCTCTGAAGCCGCTGTTGCATTGGCGCCGGTCTTGTAGGTGAGTAGATGTCGCTCCCGTCGCCAGCGTGCCGAAAGGATGATCCAGGGCCAGGTGTCGCTCTGGGGCCGAGCGCTGGTTCACGCGGTCTTCAATCCTCAGATAAGCCGATGAGCCAGGAATCGCCGAAAAATTCCCTTCCCGAAAGCCGTGATATCCGATCTCCCTCGGGCTTGCAAAGTCATGGTGACTTGTTCCATGCGGCGTCGTAGATGTTGACTGCCACAACAAAATCTGCGTGAACAACCAGAAAGGATTAACCATCCTGCTTGGAACGGTGCTACCGAGCCCTCTGAAGCCGCTGTTGCATTGGCGCCGGTCTTGTAGGTGAGTAGATGTCGCTCCCGTCGCCAGCGTGCCGAAAGGATGATCCAGGGCCAGGTGTCGCTCTGGGGCCGAGCGCTGGTTCACGCGGTCTTCAATCCTCAGATAAGCCGATGAGCCAGGAATCGCCGAAGAATTCCCTTCCCGAAAGCCGTGATATCCGATCTCCCTCGGGCTTGCAAAGTCATGGTGACTTGTTCCATGCGGCGTCGTAGATGTTGACTGCCACAACAAAATCTGCGTGAACAACCAGAAAGGATTAACCATCCTGCTTGGAACGGTGCTACCGAGCCCTCTGAAGCCGCTGTTGCATTGGCGCCGGTCTTGTAGGTGAGTAGATGTCGCTCCCGTCGCCAGCGTGCCGAAAGGATGATCCAGGGCCAGGTGTCGCTCTGGGGCCGAGCGCTGGTTCACGCGGTCTTCAATCCTCAGATAAGCCGATGAGCCAGGAATCGCCGAAAAATTCCCTTCCCGAAAGCCGTGATATCCGATCTCCCTCGGGCTTGCAAAGTCATGGTGACTTGTTCCATGCGGCGTCGTAGATGTTGACTGCCACAACAAAATCTGCGTGAACAACCAGAAAGGATTAACCATCCTGCTTGGAACGGTGCTACCGAGCCCTCTGAAGCCGCTGTTGCATTGGCGCCGGTCTTGTAGGTGAGTAGATGTCGCTCCCGTCGCCAGCGTGCCGAAAGGATGATCCAGGGCCAGGTGTCGCTCTGGGGCCGTGCGCTGGTTTACGCGGTCTTCAATCCTCAGATAAGCCGATGAGCCAGGAATCGCCGAAAAATTCCCTTCCCGAAAGCCGTGATATCCGATCTCCCTCGGGCTTGCAAAGTCATGGTGACTTGTTCCATGCGGCGTCGTAGATGTTGACTGCCACAACAAAATCTGCGTGAACAACCAGAAAGGATTAACCATCCTGCTTGGAACGGTGCTACCGAGCCCTCTGAAGCCGCTGTTGCATTGGCGCCGGTCTTGTAGGTGAGTAGATGTCGCTCCCGTCGCCAGCGTGCCGAAAGGATGATCCAGGGCCAGGTGTCGCTCTGGGGCCGTGCGCTGGTTTACGCGGTCTTCAATCCTCAGATAAGCCGATGAGCCAGGAATCGCCGAAAAATTCCCTTCCCGAAAGCCGTGATATCCGATCTCCCTCGGGCTTGCAAAGTCATGGTGACTTGTTCCATGCGGCGTCGTAGATGTTGACTGCCACAACAAAATCTGCGTGAACAACCAGAAAGGATTAACCATCCTGCTTGGAACGGTGCTACCGAGCCCTCTGAAGCCGCTGTTGCATTGGCGCCGGTCTTGTAGGTGAGTAGATGTCGCTCCCGTCGCCAGCGTGCCGAAAGGATGATCCAGGGCCAGGTGTCGCTCTGGGGCCGATGCGCTGGTTTACGCGGTCTTCAATCCTCAGATAAGCCGATGAGCCAGGAATCGCCGAAAAATTCCCTTCCCGAAAGCCGTGATATCCGATCTCCCTCGGGCTTGCAAAGTCATGGTGACTTGTTCCATGCGGCGTCGTAGATGTTGACTGCCACAACAAAATCTGCGTGAACAACCAGAAAGGATTAACCATCCTGCTTGGAACGGTGCTACCGAGCCCTCTGAAGCCGCTGTTGCATTGGCGCCGGTCTTGTAGGTGAGTAGATGTCGCTCCCGTCGCCAGCGTGCCGAAAGGATGATCCAGGGCCAGGTGTCGCTCTGGGGCCGTGCGCTGGTTTACGCGGTCTTCAATCCTCAGATAAGCCGATGAGCCAGGAATCGCCGAAAAATTCCCTTCCCGAAAGCCGTGATATCCGATCTCCCTCGGGCTTGCAAAGTCATGGTGACTTGTTCCATGCGGCGTCGTAGATGTTGACTGCCACAACAAAATCTGCGTGAACAACCAGAAAGGATTAACCATCCTGCTTGGAACGGTGCTACCGAGCCCTCTGAAGCCGCTGTTGCATTGGCGCCGGTCTTGTAGGTGAGTAGATGTCGCTCCCGTCGCCAGCGTGCCGAGAGGATGATCCAGGGCCAGGTGTCGCTCTGGGGCCGAGCGCTGGTTCACGCGGTCTTCAATCCTCAGATAAGCCGATGAGCCAGGAATCGCCGAAGAATTCCCTTCCCGAAAGCCGTGATATCCGATCTCCCTCGGGCTTGCAAAGTCATGGTGACTTGTTCCATGCGGCGTCGTAGATGTTGACTGCCACAACAAAATCTGCGTGAACAACCAGAAAGGATTAACCATCCTGCTTGGAACGGTGCTACCGAGCCCTCTGAAGCCGCTGTTGCATTGGCGCCGGTCTTGTAGGTGAGTAGATGTCGCTCCCGTCGCCAGCGTGCCGAAAGGATGATCCAGGGCCAGGTGTCGCTCTGGGGCCGATGCGCTGGTTCACGCGGTCTTCAATCCTCAGATAAGCCGATGAGCCAGGAATCGCCGAAGAATTCCCTTCCCGAAAGCCGTGATATCCGATCTCCCTCGGGCTTGCAAAGTCATGGTGACTTGTTCCATGCGGCGTCGTAGATGTTGACTGCCACAACAAAATCTGCGTGAACAACCAGAAAGGATTAACCATCCTGCTTGGAACGGTGCTACCGAGCCCTCTGAAGCCGCTGTTGCATTGGCGCCGGTCTTGTAGGTGAGTAGATGTCGCTCCCGTCGCCAGCGTGCCGAAAGGATGATCCAGGGCCAGGTGTCGCTCTGGGGCCGATGCGCTGGTTCACGCGGTCTTCAATCCTCAGATAAGCCGATGAGCCAGGAATCGCCGAAGAATTCCCTTCCCGAAAGCCGTGATATCCGATCTCCCTCGGGCTTGCAAAGTCATGGTGACTTGTTCCATGCGGCGTCGTAGATGTTGACTGCCACAACAAAATCTGCGTGAACAACCAGAAAGGATTAACCATCCTGCTTGGAACGGTGCTACCGAGCCCTCTGAAGCCGCTGTTGCATTGGCGCCGGTCTTGTAGGTGAGTAGATGTCGCTCCCGTCGCCAGCGTGCCGAGAGGATGATCCAGGGCCAGGTGTCGCTCTGGGGCCGAGCGCTGGTTCACGCGGTCTTCAATCCTCAGATAAGCCGATGAGCCAGGAATCGCCGAAAAATTCCCTTCCCGAAAGCCGTGATATCCGATCTCCTCGGGCTTGCAAAGTCATGGTGACTTGTTCCATGCGGCGTCGTAGATGTTGACTGCCACAACAAAATCTGCGTGAACAACCAGAAAGGATTAACCATCCTGCTTGGAACGGTGCTACCGAGCCCTCTGGGATACAATATAACATTAGAAAGGAAGCAGAAACAGCAAAGGACCATACCCAGGGTTTGTTGTTTCCGATATTGTCTCGAATAAAAACATAAACTTTATATATAGAACTTTAAATGAACCTATAATCCAGCGAACTTGTGCCGAGAAACATCAAGTAACAAAGACTGTGCTTTGACGGCTAAGTAAGGGCGACTGCCAGAAGCCGTCATGCGAGGCTCCTTTTGTGAGCGTTTGAATATCTAGAAGTTTCCGAGCTCCAACAAACAACAAGATTTTCGATTCATCTGAAATATTCCACTCATGCAATTGAAAAAAAAAACAATTAGGAAGCCCTTTCAGGGACCGAACCCCCAACAGCGGCGTCGGAATTGAGCACGCTGCTAACTCAGCTATTCACACGCGGCTTTACTCCCCTCTTGAAAAAAAAACGCGTTGTCTCCATGCAACCCAAAATTAAAGTGTCTACTTAAAACAAAAGAAGGGCAAAGTACAGTCACCTGAAACACAAATTTCCACAGTCCTGTCGAGCATAGCTCAGTTGAAGTCAGACTACGTAAATCACCTTCGGGTCGCAGACGGCGGCGTGACAATTTGAACGTGCCGTCGCGCAAAGTCTTGCAGGTTAGGTGTCCAAGGTAGCCAATAAACCTGAGGCCGAAGCCCCACTTTAACAGTCCCTCGCAGTGACGAAATGAATTGGTGTTCAGATCTACACTTGCAAGCCGAGCTGGAGTTGGGCGTCGTGGCGAAAAAGATTGGACCGGCCATCGACAGCAAGCTGTGAGGTTTGAATCAAAATGTGACCGAGCTCGCGGACTTCCTCCGCTTGTTTTGTGACGAAACCGAGCGTCATTGTTCTGTTCATCTTCGTAATCGACAACGCACTCGTCGTCGATATCGCCATCGGGTTTTTCATCAAGGTCGTCTTCATGGGTGGAGTCGGGGTTCTCGTTGAAGTCATCGTCCGGATCATCCTTGGGTCGTCTTCGAAGTCCTCGTCAGTTTTGCCGTTGAAGTCGCAGTCGGGATCGTTGTCTATGTCGCCGTTCAAGTCCACCCAAGCGTCATAGTCCGTGTCGTCGTCAGTCTCGTCGTCAAGGTCGAATACACTGTTTGTCGTAAATGCCGTGGTCGGGTTGGTATTTGACGTCGTAGCCGGGGTTTGTCTTTGAAGTCGCTGTTATTTTAATCATTGGCGTTGTCGTCAAAGTAGTCATCATGTTATCGTCAAGGTTGTAGCATGGGGCTGTGTCGAGTTTATAGAGTAAGTTGCTTCTAAGGCCATACTTAAAGTTGTCGTAGATGTCACTGTTGGAGGCATCCTCGGATGCTTTCGGTGACGTCGCTTCACGGTTGTCGTCTTCGGAGTTACCATGCTCACACATGGTGCAGGTTATACGCATCTTAGGCATAGATTGCGTTACCACGTACTTCCAAAAAAATGTCACGAATAAAAACGAACTTGAGTATATAACTTAAAAAGAACGTTTAGTGTGGCAAACGTATGCTGAGATACACAAAGTGAAAAAGACCGTACTCTGACGGCAACGAAAGGGCGACAGTCAAAAGCATTTATGCACATTTTCCTTTGTAATCAAGTAGGTGCTAGAAGTTTTCGAGCTTGACCAAACAACAAGATTCTCGACTAATCTGAAATATTTAATTCATACAAACAAAATCAAAGATAAATATCGCAGGGCCAGGCCGTCAAAGTTCGTATGGGCCTCATGGGAGATATCGCCGGAATAGGAGCAGTGCGTTTTGATGCCTGGTCAATCACGACGAGTCGCTCAGTCATAGTAAGGGCTGCCCAGACATCGTCAAGGTCGGAGGTGTATGGAAATCATTTCATATAAGGGGAGGAGTGGAAGAGCAATTAAAGTGCGGTGAGGCGCAGTCATAGTTCAGATTAGAAAAAGCGGGCTGCCTTAGTGGCAAATTGCGAAGGGTGCCATCTGCAGGCAAGACACGCAATACATGCCGGATTAAGAGTGCGCACTCTCCGCTCAATACCACAGTATGTAGGCCAAAATAAAGCCGTATTGACGAAAGGATCAAGGGCTGCACACAAATCATCCAACGGTTCCGAGGCAGCTGCTTTTTGTGGCTCTGACCCAAAATACTGAAACGATGAAGGTCGCGAAAAGTCGGAAAGAAATACGGGTAGTATTGGCAGTGGCATTTTCCCTGGTATATTGATTCCATAGAGAAAAAAAACAAGGTGTAGGTCTGTTTCCGCGCAGGGCTCATCCACCCAAGTGAATGCAGTAGTGCCAGAGACAATCTCGCTTATATGGAAGGTGGGGTCATCGGGTGTGTCAGAAAACTTAATTGCAAGGAATCCATGAGCAGAGAGCAGACCATGTATCAGTCTGTCATGCGACATAATTGGCTTATGCGGAATATGCGACCCGGGCGAAGGCGGAGATTAAAAGCTATTAGTCACCACCACCGAACAGTTCGTAGAAGTGATCCTAGCTGGTGGCAACATGACCTAGCCCCACGCGGCGTCGGGAGAACAGGGTGAACAACGCGGGTAGGCACCACGACAGGTTGCCACCTCTAGGGTGTTTAAACGAATGAATTGAGCGTCCACAAAATTGGGTATTACATGTTGGCCCCGTGCGCTGCTGGAGAAGTGGTCGCAAGCCATATGTGGGACATTAAAGTCACCGGTTAGCAAACACCGGGCAGCCAAGGTACGCTTGGCACAAATTGCGAAGGCGAGTCACACTCCCACTGCAGGGTAGCACATTACAGGATAATATAAGAAATGCTCCCTTCCAACTTCTTGTAGATTCTAAAGGACGTGTTACCCGTTAAGAGTGTATTATTTGCCAAGCTGTCATTCCCCTTTCATGCCCAATTAAAGAGTTTGTTGCGATGAAGTGCCGTGCCTTTACGACGGCATCATTCACAGTCTCTTCTGGGTGGTGACTTCACCAAGGTAAGTTGTTTGGTGAATACGGGTAGATCTCTCGCCGGTTAAAATAGCCGAAAGTTTGATTTCAAGGTAACGTGACAAGCGGTTGTTGAAAACAAAGCCCAATATTCCTAGAGCGTTAGGGAAATCGCTGCCCAAAAGTCAATTCTTGCTCTCATGATCTAAGTCAAACTGTGCGCACAAACAGAGGGTGCACAGGATTTAAATTTAGGTAATATTATTGGCATTTATGTACTTAGCAATTCATGTAAATATTTTTTTTCTGATAAAGATCGTGGTAAGTGAGAAATAAAAAAACCTAAATTCAACACTAACGTCAACTGACGGAAATTGGCTTGAACGTTATGTACTCTCTGTCAACGGACCCTGTCACGTGACATCAACCCCCCCCCCCCTCACCCGCCTCATTGCTGCGAATTTAAAGAACTGGAGAGACGCCCAAATTAACCAACAATCCGGCACAGGGGACTAGATGTGGCCATCAAACCAGCAATAATTGTTCCGACATCTATGACAGTTCACACTTTGATTTCGAAGGTGGTGTAGTTCTCCCCTGTACGCCAGGTAAGACGAGCTACGGTGTTTCTTTTTAAGTGGAGCAAAAGAGGTTTAGACTTTATTATACTCAAATAGTTCGAACATGGCACATTAAAAGCACCGTTTTTTTACAAACTATATTACGCGGCCTTTTCATGTTTCAAGTTAAATTTGACGCGGCGTTTGCTCTCTACATATCGTGCAATATACAAGTATTAGTTTCTTCAAGGTTGTTCACTCTGACAACACGTCACGAAGTAAGTGAACTTCAATTTTGTTTAAATATATGTTTGTATGATACGGGCTGCTACTTTTGTGCACTGATAAAGTAGACTGTTTTTTTAGGTGCGTTGTACATGATATGCATTTACGCGCGAAATACGCTTCATTCGAGGAAAATTGACCGGGTATGGATTGTGTACCAGTTAAGAACTGTTTTGATACAAATAAATCTTCTTATCCGAATCGTATCCATGTGGATAGTCCCTCACAATAAGAATATTTGCTTTTATATAAAAAAATCATGCTTAATTATTTGCAGGGAGGCGGCTGCAGCCAACAAACATATAAAGACATCGAGGGGATCAGCGATGGTTAAGTCACTTTGGAACGCTGGAATTCATCATTTTGGGGTGCAGAGGGTTGAGATGACTTTGGATTTATTTCCAAAGGGCATTAGCGGAATTGTCGATATTTTTGAACTCCTGAAGGTAAGCCAAGCTAATTTTTTTTCAAAAATGTAAGCTTGAGGTAATGGAGGTCCGATGTTAAAACTAACTGCTACCTCGCTCGCCATTGGTTTGTTTTAAGTGGAATTTAGAAAGCAAAAACAAAAAAACAGTAAAGTTTCTTTGTGCGTTATATTTTAGAAACTATTTTTATGGAAATTTTATAATAAATATGCCAGTTTCTTTCTTTCAGGGGCCAGTTGTTTTGAAAAGAAATGTATGGTAACTGTCAAAACTGTTCTGCAAGGCATGTAGATTTGAAAGAATCCTTGACGCGATTATACATGTATCTATCTATTTCTATGAAAATTAATATATTATAATTTAAAATTATTATATTTGTATACCTATAATGTTCATATCAAGTGATACATTTTTATATCAATTTATATGAATATTTATATATTTAAAATGAAATCAAGGTATAGGCCATATTGTGTAATGCACGTCTGGCATTTTTCTACCGTATAAATAGGCAGTTGATATTCGGGTGTTCGTTTATAAGGACTATAGCTGTATATTTTAAATGTCTGTTCTGTTTATTACTACGAATGTGTTTTAATGAACGCTAAATATTATTTGTACCTGTGAAACAATCTAAAAATGTGTAGTTCAAGTATAAATTGGCGAGGATATTGGAAAACACAATACTGCTAGGGACCAAATATTCTAATATTCGATGCTTGTGAGGTTTCACAGACGTTTTTGTACATTTGACGTGAATGATAGTTTATTGGTATTTAATGGTTTTATTCGAGTTTTGTTTTTTGACTACCTAGCGGAGGTTTTCAGTCTTAACTATGTGGTACTTTTGACCTCAACAGATCTTTGAGTTTATTTTTGGTTTGTGAAAAGCGAACATAATTATGGAATACCTATCAATTGTGACATATTTTAATTGTCCCGGCAAAAACGAGAACACGCGATAACTAAACTTCCGCTAAATCCCAAGCCATGCATGTGTGTTTGTGTGGCCCAGCAATAATAAAAAAGTGTCTATGTGGCCTAGTCGGTAGCTTGTCTCGCTCGAAATCGAAGAATCGCGGTGTCGGATTCCGCCTCCACCTAAAATTCGTAGAATATATTTTTTTAATGAGAAATAAAGACTCTTATAACGTGAATGCATTTGAGACATGCTCTGACATTTAATTCGCATTGTATGTCCCGTTTGAATCATTTTCTTTCCTCGCGGGACGTCACGTGAATATGGTAGGTCTTTTGAAATTACCGCGCGAGGTTATGAAGCTGTGACGTCATGACCCTATTGACCAATCTGAATTTTTCCACGCCATAAACGCCGACACCGGCATTTCTGGGACACGAGCTTCTAAAAGCTGCCACCTTAAAATGGAAGAGCCGATACATACATGGAGGTCATCGATGTTTTCGTAAAGTTTTATTTTTAATTAGACAATTTTCCCACTGTTGTAATCAGATGTCACTAACACTGCATGCATACCGCGGCTTCTGTCTTTCATAAGCCTGTTTTTACATTGTTTGGAGAAAGCAGTGTCCTAGAGGCACTGTCAGGACGTGCCACATTAGGTTTCTAGTCGTAGCGGTTCGTGGGCAAACACGAATTGTGGCCTACTAAAGGATTGTAGGAAGATGCATTGAATGGGAAACGACGTACGTTCATTGACTCGTTACTTTTCGTCTGACTCAAATTACAGACGATCCGGGAAGAACAAAGAATGTATCAATCATTTCCTCTTTTACCTGCGCACATTGTGTTGGGTATTGATTTGTATGAACCTAGATCTGGACACCTCTACGCATCAATGCTCTACCAACTACGGCGAGTTATTTTATATTTTACATCATTCCCAAATACAAAGTGTTCAAAACTAAGTAGCAAAACCAGTGGTCTAAATGGGGCGTAGAAAATATTCCACTCTCTTGCCCTCAAACATACTCCCCTAACTTGTCCACACCCCTGCTAATGTTCTTTCTAGTACGTGGACTGAAATAAAAGAAGAAAACGCATTGGTTCGCGCACATTCTTAATTAAATCCAGTTTAAGCTGAAACAGACGTTCCGCGTGATTGTAAGAAACGTATAAGAACGCGAATTGCAAATTTTATATTAGCATAGCATGTGGTATACAATTTTTTTTACTATGAAAACGGTCCTTATAGTGATAATGTGTTCATCTACTACAGCGGGGAAGCCATTTATTTATTTCGCCAAAGTTTTTACATGCCATTTTTATCATCCTAGTTTCAAAAGTTTTTCCGTACATCTTTTTTGTATGGATGCACGGGAAATAGTGTATACTCAAGTGGAACAATTTGTTCTTAGCGAGTCGGGTGCTGCTGCAAGACGATACCTGAAGCCAGTGCAACGTGATTCCTGCCAATCTTCCGCTCCTGACTAAAGAAAACGTCAGGCACTCGAACAAAATGTTTTCAGTGAGAGAAGATCAAGAATTCTGATAATATCAGTCATGGCGCACATTGGTAAAAAGGCATTACAAAGAAAAACATCCATGAAAAACACACAAACATACGGAAAACTTTCTGACAAAAGGTTTCATAATAACCTCAGGATCAAAACGACGCCCGGAACCACTTTTTTGTCCTACTTTGTGGAACTAGGGGCAGGTATACCTGGATCGTTGGTAAACAACACCGCGAACGACAAGACTGCTTTTTCGGCACACTCTGGAAACGAAAAGATAATCAATGCATTGATTAACTCTCACATTATATAGAATGAACATTGCAAGTCAAGAATCGTGAACTAGGTAGAAGAGAAAACAGCTACACAGTTGATGGCATGAACATATGATTACCTAAAGTACTCTTTAAAATATAAAAAAATGTATACAACGATGCATATATATAATAGCGAACTGTGTTGAAAGGAATAGTAGTAAAGTTTTAGAATGATTACATTAAACTGCTCATGTTCTAACAGTGCCACTACTTAATATGCAGACGTCGAGTGTAATATTGAAACTGGTTGACGAGGCAGATAAGACATTTTAGCGCGTACGTAAATGGTACAAATGCAATGTTTTAAACAATACGAGATAACTAACAAAAGGCTTTGCTCTAAAATACGAAGGCTGAAATATTGAAGCCAGTAATGCATGTATTATTTTGACTTTCTTGATGCTCATTTTCTTCCTGCTTGGGAAGTTCTCCCTTGCTCAATTAAGCTTCCCTGTTAAACCCTTTATCTTAGTGGCGCACAAATTACACAAACTTAACGTTGCAAATAGGAGAAATAATACAAAACTGATTTACTGCGTCTTGGTCGTCTGTGGCGTTTCTCTGGGCTCTCAGTGCAAAGCTTTCTAACAAGAAATAAACTTTTTGACGCGGCCCCTCTACAGTGCCGTTGTTATAATCACTGAGCATTCGCAGACGCCTCATCTCATTCGAATGTGGTGTAGGTGCGGTCGCAATACCCACATCTTCTGCGGGCACACGCGGGTTTGTTTAGGAACAGCCTGTTGGTGTATGTAACCTCTTTGCGCTCCTTTGACAGGACACTTCAGGAAGCCAATAAAGAACACCATTATAGGGTTTTAGAATATATAAAGCCGTCAGTGTTCCGCAACACCGTCACGTTACATGGTGTCAGGGTGTCACCCGTCGTCAGAGAAAGATGTTTTTGCACCTGACATAAAGTCAGCTTATCTTGTCACACTGTCATCTGAGTTACACATGTCCATCTGCTATGCATTTCAACCGGCTTTGAAATTGATTGATTGATTGATTGATTGATTGCTTGATTGATTGATTGATTTATTGATTGATTGATTATTCTGGCGCAAATGTGTCCAAGGCTATATGAGCCAGGTACATAAACTATTGCTGAAAATATTTAGAAAGAAATATATTTAGCTGCAGATTAGAAGATAAAGTTATGAACATGACTTATTTGTAAGCGTAAAGGTATGAACACGAGCTCAGGGAGCTAAAATAAAATCACAGTCGGTGTAGAAGGCCGATTGCTTTGAGTATATTAAAAACAGGATATTGTGGAATAAAAGCTTTATGTCCAAGGAATATTGGAAGATAAGTTGAGGTGTGCTCCTTGCATAGCTGTGAAAAATGGTTACGACATTTTTTTCACGCATTATATTCAAGTTCAATATGATGTTTTGTTAGATGGCTATGACAGTGCTCACACTAAGGAGCATCTTCGTCGTACAAAAGATCCCCGTACGTTCGTGGCGTATGGTCTATCCTTAGACGACAGACATTCACCTCGTGGAAACATTCGCAATACCGGGCACTTTGCCATTACTTCAGTAAACGCTTCACCGCATGTAACTTGTTGTTTACTCAGCGATCCCACTCGTATTGAAATTTCTTCATCATGGAAGGTTTCACCTTCTTGCGATACATTTTTTTTCCTAGATTAAAGACAAATTTACTTAGAGGCAATCATTAAATTTTCATATCACCATTCGAAAAGTAAGCACATAACATAAAACGTAGCTCGCACCCATTTTTTTGCAAACGTCTTCGTCTTTTTCCAGCTCTTCTGAAGCGTTTCGTTAGGCCCATGGCACACCCGCCTTGCAATTTTGTTATTCATCTTAAGATACATATTCTTTCTATATTCTAGAGGCAAAATTAAAATGTTTCTCCAGCATAAGTTCGCGGCAGGGAGCTTTACTGGTCCCGGCGGGTACGAAAACACTCGACCGCGTCGGCAAGTTAACGCGGTTGGCTGGGACTCGGACCGCGCATCACCTCGCGTTGGGGGCCTCCGGTGTTGGGGCAGGTCTTCATAGTGTCCAACTGTTTGCCCCGAGATCAATAAGGGCGTCCTACTCGCATACAAAGTTCGTTTGGGATAATATTCATCGCACGAAGCACATTCCAGCTGGCATTATTTGTAGTTTTTAGCCATCCGACATTGTCAATATTTTTCGAAGATGTCGTGAAAGCCTCCAACTAAAAACAGAGTAGTCTGCTCCAATATCCATGAGGGCTGAGTAGTCGTGGCCGTTGATGGTCACGTTTAGGCTGTTCGGCACCGTTGCAGAAGCGTCGTTCCGATGCATGGCGTCGGTAGATTAGGGACTCTCTGTAGTTCTTGGAGGTTATTTACTTTGTCGGTCTACACTAAATAAACCTCTAGGGGTGGCCGTGCTAAGATCTCCCGCCGAGGAAAGTGCCACAAGCTCCCACCACGGGCTCCTGTGCATCGGCCAAGCTGGACGTCACGTGAATGGCGACCAGGATGCTTGGTGAGGTCCAGGATGATGATACAGTCGAAACTCACTGCTGTAAACGGCTGTCTTGTTTTAGGCATGCGCGCAATTGTTCATCCTATGTTTTAAACCGTTATATTGGACATATTTTATGTAGGACAACTATTACAATAGGAATAAAGATCATGGCTTGTTCTTACATTCAGTGGCCAAACATTGACAACGATATTATTGCAAAAACGCAGACCTACGAGCCATGCGCTTTAGTCTTTATTAGGATGCAGAAAGTTATTTAAGCTATTAAAAAGTTCAAAAAAGAGCATGTTCTCGAGTTCATGAAGATTTGGCAAAATACAAACCACCATGTACTTCGTGGTTATCGACGGAGAAAGCAAGTGACCTTACGTCAAGCGATGTTGTTGACTCGAGCAGAATGGACGATGGAAATTTCAAGGAAATATTCCTTTGTCATAGACTGCTGAAGCAGGTGGTCAGCAAAGATAAACCGGAGTTTACCAGTGCCATTTCGGAAACTATTCTACGACTGAGTGAAATCCGCCATATTTTAGTGCCACCGTACCACGCGCGGTCGAAAGGGTTAGAAGAAATCCGCGTAAGAAAATTGAAATGTGGGCCTTGTGAAAACCCCAAAAGAGGAAAAACGCAAAACCTGAGATACCTCCAGAAAAATAGGGTAAATTTGTATACCGCAATGGGGCAACCTCTTTGGGAGATGTTAAAAAAGCGGCACTACAAAACGAGAATGGGTTTGATGAAGTCGGACGAGTCGTCCGAAGTTTCTCGTGGGAGAGTTCGTGAGAAAATCAACTACAAAAAGAGAAGTCATGAGCTGGTATTTTTGATAATGCAGATGACCTGTACGCAAGATAGGTAAATGACTACCTCTAGACTGAAGGCAGACATGTCGGTAAAGAGAGAAACGTTGAGTTAGGAGCAGTGACAGAAGATCTCACGTGACACCGCAAACACACCGATCAAAACAAGAAACACATTGGCAGAAGAGGGCTGAACCCTAATGTACTTGCAAACCCTGGTTGGCCAATTTCGACTCAGTTGTTTTACTCTCAGACGCCAATTTCGACTCAGTTGATTTGCTCTCAGACGCGAAAAACGCGTTGAGTAGAGCAATTAAACCTTCAGCTACTGCATCGGACTATACTAAGGCTAAAGGTTGGGCAAGATGGTGCGAAATAATTAAAATATCCTCGTCTGTTGGCCTATCTCTCGGGAAATATATTTCCTTGTACGTGACTAATGCAGATCGTGCGCGTCTAATACCCCCTATTTTATGATGTATAGCCTTCAGTCATGGCTCTCTCATCTTTTGGGGATTTCTTGTTTTTCTCCAAGCAGGTATTTATTGCGCGGTTAAGACCAAGACATTTATTTGAGAGTCAGCGCTGTGTCTCTGTCCTTTTACTTCTCGTCCCTCGTTTGTTGCGCTGTTTTAGACATTTTAGTCATGTCGCAATAACTAGCCCAAAACTTCAGCCTTAGCCATGTTTTTTGTTTACGTCACTGTGCCCTTTTAATTGTTTCACTGCTCAGCCTTTCTACTTTGTTGCCCTTTACGCCGTCGCCGTTTGCAACGAACCAAGAAACGCCTAACACGTCCGCAACAGGCTGCTTCCAACAGAGGTCCTCATGCAGTTCGGAGGGTTCAGGCCGTCGTAAGGGCATTGAGTCAGGATGTGCAGGATGACCTTCGCAGGAGGGGAAGAGGGCGTGAATTTAATCAACTCGTCAATGCCACAAAGAAATTCCACTGGCTGATCACGTTGTCGGAGCTATATGCCTCAGCACCAAGGATGACAGCGTCAAGCAAAAAACCCGGTCCACATTCTGGTCCGGTTTCTTTGCCGAAGGTCATTACTCGAGTCCTTGGTGAAGCTTCGAAGTATTACGTAGAACCAAAGAAGTTTTTAGTTCAGCCTTTTGGCCTCGTCCAAAGTGTTACAAGAAAGATCCCGGAGAAACATATTTTGCCTCTACTAGATTCGGATGCGAAAGAGGGATTCTGCATTCCTACAGTAGACCTCTATAAAAGTAAGGCTTTTAAGACTACTGTTTCCCGCCCTGTGAGCAACATTTTCGTATTAAAAAAAATCCGAGACCAAAGATCTCTCCAAAACACTTGGAGAGCTGGGTGAAAATACCGAGGCAGGGCAATAACCTAGCTTAAATCTATTTTTAAAGGCCAAGACGCACAGGATAGTTTGCCCGATTGGCGTCATTCTCTCGAAGGCTGGCACGCGGCAGTAGCCTGTAGCTCTGTTATTGGAAAACAGTTTTAAACGTGTTAAAGAAGGAATGTTCCTTTGTCGCCGGGAATTCGGACGAAGCTCTTTCCTTTCGCCAGGACAACCAGCACATGAGCTACATGAACTCTCCTGTCAACATAGAAAAATGTATACTACTCGTTACCTCACAAAGAACATTTCGCCGGCATTAGTAATTCCATTGATAGGTTTGGTCCTATCGCATATAAAAGGGCAGCGGGACTAACCATAGATTTCTTTACGGAGGTCCTTCACTTTTACATGATTACTTCCTTTGTAGTGTGGGAGGGCAACATTTATTTTCAGCGTCAAGGAGATGCAGAGGATTATTTATCGCTCCAGTACTCAGTCATTTTTGCGTAGCGAGCCGAAGTCGCGTCATTCGACACAGTTAGAAGGTGCCAGTGATGCAAAGAATTGTTGTTATTTTGACGATTTTCTAGTACTGTAGAAGACCAATGCCATGTCTTTCCAGTCATCATTGTCTCAACTGTTGGACATCTTTGGCAAGTGCCTTTCGCCTCTAGTTCTCGCCCACAAAGAGCCTTTTGCGGGATATATTATGTTTTTTTTAGATATTTAATGATGACTATGTGTCCGAGTCTCTTTTGCTGGCGTATGAGCCACGCGCCGGCAAGCCGCTATTGCCCTTCCACTCAGCGCACTCAAAAATTGTAAAACGGGCGATAGCGAAGTCTTGCTATGTTCATGCCTTGCGAATGTCCTGCCATCATAAAATTCAGCCAAGTTTCAGAAAAGAGACCGAACACCTCACGGTGGCTAGATTCTCTTTCCACATACTCACAGGGGTTGCCCAGTCTAACCTAAACGGTATTAAGAGTGGTGACAGTGTCTGCGAAAAACATACAGGGAACAAACAAAAGTTTGTCGCCACCCCAAATGTACACGGGTTAACCTAAAACGAATAGCAGGCAGAAGTAGATGTGCTTTATTACGCTCCATATAAACTGTCAAGGTTATGCAGAACCAAAACACCCTCATCCAGGGAGGCCATGGGCTGTGATTAAGCATCGGACTTGTTTAGTTACTTATGCCGTGGGAGTTGCATACTCCCTCTCTCTTAGTCCTGTGGCCGGCGTTATGTGGGCCAGACGGACCCCTGTCTCAATAAGAGGCTAAAAGAGCACGCCTACAACGTGGCCTCTACGGAATCTGGTCACCTTGGCTCTCATTGGCGCGATTGCGGCTGTATTCCAGAGTTCCAGCGATGTGAAACTTGGAAACGACGCCATTATAAAATGACACGCGAAATGATTGTGGCGCTAGTCATATCTAGATTAGCCGCTGAGTTTGCCAGCTGCCCGCATGTTTGCCCTATCTGGCAGGAAAATAGATATGCTGTACATGCCTAGTGCAAAATGAGGGCGTTCAATCAGTTTTTTTTGTGGTGATGATGTATATATTCTAGACATGGATATCTTATTTTTATATTGTCTTGCCCTTGATCAAGCAGGTACTTATTGTCCCGTAACAACCGACAGAATTGAGTAGAGAGTGAGCCCTGTGCCTGTGTCCTTCTACTTCTCGTTCGTTGCTATGCTGCGCTGTTTGGAACCCTTTATTCATAAATATACAACTCTTCATCGGTGTCCAGCGAAACTACGCAAATCCCAAGATACCTTTATGTTTGTCTGAGAAGAAAGTACTGTAGTTCACAACGATGAGGAGCGCGCAAATGAAGGATTCTAATCACTGTTGATTGATAGAACAACAAAGGCCACACTGCACCACCCGGACCTAAAATAAAAGTTCCAAATGATACCCCGCAGGGCTACAATCACTCTGATATATTATATGCATCACATTTCTATTACTGACACCACCTATCATGAAGGTTTCACCACTATATTTTATTGTATTGTGGTCACCTACCAATGTAAAGAAAAAATATAAAGGGTGATTTCAGATAAGATCAACCAAAGGGTGGCTGGTCGACATTTTTCAATCAACTGATGTTTTTTATGGCATTATCTAGTGTCTGGCATAAACGAATCCACACTTAGTTTTGAGCAGAAAAAAATTGGGGACAATATAAATCGTAAGGCATGAAGAGGAGGACAGTTCCATTAACGCGCACTGATGGAGGGGCATGTTTGAAAGTGAATAACTAAGATGTTAAAGTTAGAAGGACTCTAATACTTTTTAAAAACAAACTATGAGTACAGCTTGCTTGTAGTGTAAATTAATGTTATTTATTTAAATTTTAATATATTTTTTAAAATTGCAAAACATACCTTCCCGGACGACAAATGACAAACTTTGGAGGCCTGTATCTCATGAAATAATTTAATCATTAGTATATATTTTCGCATGTAGTATTCGACTTAATTGTCGCTATATTTAAAAATGAAGAAAATAAGGTATCTGAGAATTATGATAGTGTGGGATTTTTTAGGCAAGCATATATAAAAAATCAAACAACAAAAAATTCCGATGCAAGTTAAAACAAAAACACCAAATTTGATTTGTTTTACATTCGGGAACCCTGTCATGCTCTATTTCTGCATTCATTTTTATTAAGAAAACATGTTGCATTATTTTGTTGAGAAAGAAGACACAACTCCCCAAAGTAGTGTCGTGTCCTCTCTCAAATCCTACACTTAGTAGTGCCCTACACCAGAAGTGACTCTGAGTTCCAGTTTCCGGAAATTAACACACATCTTTCATATATTTTTATTCAGATGAGGTCACTGACAACTAGAGCGATCGGTCACACACTAAAGTGGGGAGAAACTACATACAGCATTTTACATACAGCGTCAAAGTGGTATCATGTTGGAGACTAGTGATTCGAGAAAAGATGATGCAGTGTGATGCATTACTTTCCGGTATAGTTTATACTTAAAATAAAAAAAAACTTTACTCTTACTCACAAAACTAAATATAAAATACGAAAATTGTTTAGGTTAGTTATGTATTTCCGAGGACAAACCATTTCAGGTGAGTGGTGCCACCGCACAGGACTGTAAGAGCTTTGATACTCTCAATGAAAGAAGGGATCGTGGCAAGCCGAGATATTTTATCCTGCGCGAGGATAACGTTTCATGATTCTCATATAGAGATCACATAAAGATTATAAGCTATCACCAAGTAAAATAGCAGGTTAAATACCCCGCGAAGAAAACTGTGGAAAATAAGATAACTCTGCATTCAAAATGAGCAGTCCATGGGGCATTAATTTTGGCACTTTACACTAAGACTTTCCTCGATGTACCCATTTAATAAAATTTCTTCTAACCATATCCTACTGTCCGTGCTTCATATATTTCACAAGTTCCTTCTGTTGATGACTTGCAGAGCCGCCACGCGTGCCAAGACTGAATGCCAGGAAAGGCGCGCGCAGTCAACAACTCTATTTTTTTGTTGTTGATACTGAACAAGCTCATTTTCGCCCAGATACGCAAGATGCACTCAGTTTCTCAAATAGAACGCTCAACATTGTCCTGGCCGTGTGAACTGCCTTGATTAAACATTCTCTCAGGTTGTTCAGCGTGGCCTGGTGTTTCACGAGTCCGCCAACTCCGTCGCATGCATTTTCCCATGTCCAGATTAAGAAAATAACTACTGCGCTTGTGGGAAATCATTCAGTGCAAATTGGTGAAGCTGGTAGCGATTCCTAAAATGACTGGCCGCCCCGTCACTTACGTACCTCACAGTACGAGTAGACCGCAAGGTTGCCTTCAACCCACTCTTTCACTTTTTATAGAGCCAATCACGTGAGAGCGACGTCGTCACACAGGTCCTCACTGATGATAGCAACGCGCTGTTTGTAGATTTTGTTGTCGTCACTATACATGTAAATATCGCAACTTTTTTCTTCAGTGGTATGGTTTAACTTTGTCAGGAAGGACGATGGTCCAGTTTTCAGCAAAGTCAAGATGAAAGACAATGCTCCCGCGCTGCATGCAGCTGCTTTTCATCGTACATCGCTTTATCTTGCGTTTGTAGGATATGGTTGTGAATTAACCAACTTTAAACCGTTACTTGAACGACTTTTAGGAAAATCTAAAAATACAATGTTTTTTGTGTTTTTTTACGATACGAAAAGAGGGACATTGAAGACAAACAGACAAGACAGGCTTTCGACTTTCAACAAGATGTTTACTGGCTTGACTTCACTTTCTGAAGCTCGCCGGGGGCGTCAAGTTTGTTGAGACAAAGGGTGGTGGGTGAGACTTAGGGTGGTAGGGGTTTAAGTTTTTAGCACAATCTCTTCATCCTCTGGGATATGAATTTCCTAGAGTCTAAGAGACTTGCCTTTTGGGCAGTGATCACAGACTTCTTCAAGCGACAGACTTGTTAGTGGGTCGCATAAAAATGTTGAGTTCATTTCAACAGTGTTGAATATTAAGCCTCTAACGTTCTTTACAGCGGCAATACAAAAGTAATAATTGTCTCAGCGCACACAATCGCACACTTCCTGGTGTGGAACATATATGACCCATCTAGGGCGCAACGAATTAAGGTTCGTTAGCCCAACGCCGGAATCAGGATGCTTGTCTTCGTATACACGAAAGGCCCCTCGGATTGAGCGTGTCGGGAAGCGCTTTGGCACGAACGTTTTCTAACCGCCGAGCATGAAACAAAGATCACGCCCTTCTGGTTGGGGTCTCGGTGCGAACATTGTAGCTCGTCTTTCGTGAAGTACTCTAGGGCGACTGACAGGTTCGTAGGGCTCACCTTGCACCTTGTGTAAGGATACGGCTCATACCACGCCCCTTGCTTTCCCTTACCTCAAACTTCAACACTGTCGCCATGTTCACCTTTCCTAGGTTAACATGGCGACAGTGTTTACACGGTATTGTATTTAAGAGGGGCTCGAGTATTTGGGTGTTCTGCTCACTGTCGGTGTGCCTCTTTGTGCCTGATAGTTTCGCCCGTGAAGCCAGCGAGTGGGATGGCGACAGGCATGACTGCTCAGTAAACAGTCTTCGGCGGCCATAATTTGCTGGTTGAAGCGAACTCCCTCATCCTTGACAGCGAGCGGCGAAATGCGCAAAAAAACGTATAGGCCGTTTTGCCAAAACTAGCGACGAGTGTTGCCTGCTACTTCCGTCAACTATTGCGCCATAATCGTGATCTTCACGAGGAAATGATTGTTACTAGACACAAAACACTATCACGCAGAAAGGGAATGCTTGAATATGTTTGTATTCTAGATATACGTCAGGGATATATATATGAGAGAGAGAGAGAGAGAGAGAGAAGGAGATAGATATGAGAGAGAGAAGCATATAGTGCCGTAGGAAAATAAAGTAAACAAAGTTCCCACTGGCCAATGGCTGCAGGATCTTTTCTCACATCACTAGTTCGTATTATGATAGCTCTTTGTACACAGTAGTTTCTCCTCAATTTCAGTGTGTCACCGATTTCTATAGTTATCAATGGCCTCATCTGAATAAAGATATTTAAAAGATGTGTGTCAGTTTCATGAAACTGGAACTCAGTGTCACTTGTTGTATAGGGCACTGCCAAGTGTAGGCTTTGAAAAAGGACCCTACATTTTGGAGTTGTTTTCTTTATCAACAAAATAATGCCACATGTTTTAAAAGAAAAATAATGCCGAAATAGAGTATAACAAGGCACCCAAAAAATCAAAGGTGGTGTTTTTTTATTCCCATCCGAAATTTGTGTTGTTTGATTTTTTTGGCATGTCTGCCTAAATATATTCCAACTATCATATCACTCAGGTACCTTATTTATATTTTTTTAAATAATAGTCATATATTAGTAGAATACTATCTGCAAATATATTTAATAATGATTAAATTATTTCATGAGATACAGACCTCCAAATGTTGCCATTGTCGTTCGAGCAGGCATGTTTGGTAATTTTACGAAAAAAAATAAAATTTAAATAAATATTATTACTTCATATTACAAGCACGCTGTACCCATAGTATTCGTCATTCACTCTCAAACGTTGCTCCGCCTCCATTGGAGCGCGTTACTGCATTTGTCCACCTCTTCATGCCTTACGATTCTTTCTGTCCCCAAATAATTTTTCTGGTGAAAAACTAAGTTTGGATTCGTTTATACCAGACACTCAGACAATAGCATATAAAAACAACAGTCAGATTTAAAATATCAACCAGCCACCTTTGGTCGATCTTATCTGAAATTACCCTATATAATTTCAAAATGCTTGTTATATCCCGACCTCTCTCGAAAACTTATGTCATGCATGATGTAAAACAGTTTATGACATGCTTATATGCTCAGTGTATCGCATGTTTTGCTTAATCTAACGCGAGTTGAGAGATGAAAGGGCCCTCACAGCTATTTGACAAACATATTTAAAACATAAAAATCAGCTTCTTCTTTACATCCTAGGTACCTTGCAACTCAAAACGCATGAATACTGTGACTATAGCTTCTTACCTATGCCTTTTGCGTTATACACACATAAACCTAGACAAATACAGTGGTACCTGGTTTTACTCTTTTCATCTTTACTTATTTAGTTAGTTTCCATATTTCTAGACCTAATAAAATTAAAAACAAAATAATGGAGAATAATGTTTTTCTCATACAATACTGGCATTTGGGTAATGCTGGACAGTGAATGGAGGTGAACAATAATCACGATATGCTATATTCTTTGTGAAACCCTCACCCCAAATTACTTTATGTTAATAAGAACCAAGCAATTTCTAATAATTTCGTGACCAAGCTTTTACGGGATATTCTATTGATGCAAATATCAATATTTCCTTGACATAAAAAGTACTTATCGCATATTATATTCAATAAATGACAACTCTTGGCTATTAGTGAGCACATTGAAAGAAACGTAAAGATTTAGACAAGTGTAGATTGAAAGTAGATGCATACAAACTCTCCAGAAGGGGCTTCTTTTCACAATCTCAAAATACAACCGCTGTACGATTGCTAACTTCGTAAAAGTGTGACTCTATTACCCTCCGTAGAGATCGTTATCCTTAGCAAAAATCTTCATTTCGACGTCTCCAAGAGAATTGTCACTATTGTTTTGATCAAATAGGCAACGTAGTGTTTTTTGTTTTATTTTCATGACTACCGAGGGAGAAGTTCTTTGAGTTTTTATATTTGTGCAAAATTAAGTTCGGCGTATGAAGTTCGTTTACAGAAATCAAGAAACATTTTAGTAATAACTTGATAGCATTTTTCTATTGTGTTCTGTAACGTGTTGAATAATTGCATTGTTACTGAAAATGTTACGGACGATTTAAGCCTCTTGATTTTATGATATTGTATATAAGACTCCTCCCAGACAGGAATGATGGTATTTTATTTACCCCATGGTGGCACATATATGTCAAAGGGGAGATTCGGCATATGATTTTAGAGTCTCTGATGTATCTGAATATTGGTTCATCACGTTAATGTCAACATCTAGTCTAGTCATTCAGATTCCAAGTCACAATAATTTTTTTGCGAATTTTCTTTACTTTAAAATTTGAGTCTGAGTGTTCGAAAGGCTGTACACTATTAATCTCGTAGATACTGAGAAGATGTGCAAAATAAAACTTGTGCTTCCAATGGACGTTATAGACTGGGTGAACAAAAGAAGAAAAAGAAGAGCTCTGTTTAGCGATTTTTCTTTCGTGGACCTTTTCTATATTAAGAGGAGAGCTGCGATTCAGGTTTGAGTTACATAAACTGGAATAGGTATCAAGTGTCGGGGTTTATCACTTTTTACCGAAAACTCAAATCCCTAATAATAAGCAAACAACATATTCACAAAGATTGACCTAAATACATCATCTAGTAACTCCGCTAAGTCTAGGCGTTTGCATTTTTTAATAATGAAGAAAATTGCTGAATGCAATCTAATTTGGCAGATGAATAATGACGTAATTTTTCAATGCAGAAACCACTGTGCCACTCAACAAATTGGCATTTTATACAGTGTCGGATATTCGAATGAGATGCTGTATTAGCAGTATTAGCACGGGAACAGTATGAAAGCAGAGTAGAGTGTTACAGTAGTCACTATAAGCCAGCCAATGTTGATTTCATGTGATGTGCATCTGACTCGAACTCTGTCTGAATTCAATGTAGACGCAGTTTAGTACCATGCGTTTAAATACCCAAACGCGGCGTTTTTCTGGTCACTCGAGTTTGTTTGTAGTGATTGACTTTGTAGCCAGCCAGAGCAGTCCGCAACGCAAGCGGGAAGTTGCTGGTACTTGATATACTAAACACACTAGCTCTTTCCTCGAGTTGAAGGGCCTGTAGAGTTATTTTCGAACTTAAGAAGTATAATTGCGAGGTATGACGCCTGCCATTACTAAAATGAAGAATAAAAAAAATGTTTGCATTTACATGTTTAAAAATAAAATATTTTGAAGTTTCTTGTAGTTTTCAACCATTACACCACGTTTCGAGATACTAGGACACTCATGAGAAGTACAGCGACGCCGAGATTTTATTCACACTTTTTGTTCGAGGCCTCTGCCTTTTGAAAATAGCACTTAGCTCTGATGGGTTATGGAACCCATTCAGCGCTTCAAACTCCTGCAGGCCATAAAAAAGCCCATCCCTTCAAACCTCATCAGGCTTTAAAAAACAACTTCAGCCCTTCAAACTATCAGACCCCCCCCTCTTCCAGTCCTTCAAACATTTAGACACAAAAATTACTGTGAAAAAATAGCAAAATGCAGTTTAAACCGTTGTTGAAAACTTCTTTCGCGCTGGAGTTCTGCATGTCTGTTGCAATTAAAAAGACTATAAGAACCAACCTTTCCTAAAACGTGGGTAAAAGCAACTGTAGACAAGAGCGATCAGACCAAACAGAAACAATCGAGGTCTATGTTACCGAAAATATCATTCGAGGCACCCACAATGCAACTGGGTAAGTTCCAGAGATGTACTGCTAGTTCAATGAATGGAAACGAGCAGGTGCTCTGCGCACACACAATCACTGTCATTAGAAGGTTTAGGAAAACCACGAACACTCAAAAAATCTGCCGCCATTGAGAAATCCTGAGAGCAGTCAAGGTGACGCCCGATGGTAACGTCACGGTGGCTTTTCCGGCGTCATTTTCGATCGCTGGATGCTTCCGGAACCGGACGGACGAAGAGCAGAAAAGAAAAAACAGGGAAACGGGAGATCTTTTTGGGGTGTGAAGCCGACACTGAGCGTCCGCTGGTTATAGTGCATTTAGTTTGCGGTCGTTGACAGAGGAAAAAAAAAGGAGGCACCAGCTTCTAGCGAAAGCTGTATTCCGACTAAAAAAAACAAGCTATCTTTCAATTCTTAATTTCTCTTCCTCTCTCAATTTTTTTATGAACCGTCTTTCGCTAGTGAACAAGGACTGGTTGTCCTTGGGCATCGGGAAAACGTGATTTCTTTCTCTTTCTCTCTGTTTAAGTTCAGCCCGGGTAACACAGGTGCAGAAAACACAGACAAAACAATAAGGGACGGGGAAACGTCTCCTCATCTTTCAACGCTCACTCCGGCTACCCGGTACAAAATGACCAAGCGGCTTCTCCGACGCATATGATGAAGTGTCACCTAATCTGTCACACAAACGGCTAAGCGACTTTAATTGGTGCCATGGTTTGAGGAAAAAAATATTTAAACAGATCCGACATGCCTTTAAATAAAATTCAGGTAATGCTAGCTGAACAAGTACAAACATACAGACAAAAAATACCTTACAGAACGCTTGTATTTTTCCTTGTGTGTATGTTTATTCTATTTCGACGGACCTTATCTGAAGTATGAACTAACAGCTTAACCTAGGCCTGATACACTATTAAAAATATATTTGAAGAATGTATTACACCCTTAAGGAAATATTGATGGGTGCGTCACGACCATTAAAACTACTTTGACGGACATATCAAGCCCGTCAACATTTTAAAAGGGTGCATGAAAACATTTTACCAATCCTGGTGGGCCACATAGTAGGATTTTCACTAGGGTAGTGAAAATCCGTCTATGGGAACCATAGGCAGGTTTTGCCCTGTTGTACGGTTGTGTGATTATTTTTCCTGTTGTGTGATAAACATGAGTACCGTGGGTTTTCAACTGGATATGTTCATAACATATTTACCTTGCAGGACTTTCCACGTTGATGGGATTATAATTCGAACGCACCAAGGTACCGACAGTTTTAGAAAAGGAGACTGTTATTTAACGGGACCAAGCGTCTTTGAAGGCAGTAAAACCGCTATGAAGTTGCAATTGTGAGACCTATTTTTATTTTCCTTTTAGTTTAGATAATCAAGAAGTATAAACTATCTCAACTGGGATACCTTTTGAAAACATTGCTTTTCGTTTAAGTCGATTATATTTTGTTACTGTCGCTTGGAGATAACGCTTCTGGTACTTAAGAACGAGTTGCATAAACGCAAGATAACAAACATACTTGCACATCAGAAGTCGAAGCAATAAAGTAAACTTCGGCGGTGAATGCAGCATACTAATTAAATTATTTCATAAAAAAGCAACTCATTTCGAGCAATGTTGTTCCTATTTCAGGGTATCAATTTGTTTGTAAATGTTAGAAGGCTTATTGACCACTATAACCAAATGTATCATATACATACGCATTAAAATTAATTATTTTGGTTTCTACAAAAAGAAAATACGTACGTCATTGAGAGATAGACAGCCCCACTTACGCAGTCGGCCGGTGTTTTCAAAGGCTAGGATACAGAAATTAAAACGTAAAGAGCGGTAGAAGTCCCACCCGAAAGTAACTCCAGCCTGTGTAGCAGACACCTGTAGCGCTGTGTTTTTCGTTTTTTTTTGTTCTCTTTTACACTGGCTTCGTATTCGCGCTCTTATTTTGTTCTTTTTCCGTAGTGACCTGTTATGACACCTTATTTTACGTCATATCCTCTCAGTTTCTGCTGACATTTTAGCGTTTCCGTGCCCTTAATTACAATTAAGATGTGAGAGAATATCACACGTAGTGTGTATACAAGGTGTTCCTTAAAACGTCGGTCAAATTGTTCTTGCGATAAGCACCAGTCGCACAAAGCATGAATAGGTAAGAATTACGTTTTTTGTTACCTCATCAAGCCGTCGCAACGTGGGATTCTTAGCAAGTAGTACTACCTGTAAAGGTTGTCACCTAATCCAGTCGAGTAAAGGTATTCGAGGACTGACAGACCGCAACATTGTTAATCACCCTTGAAGTCCCCTATTTGCAAGGAAATGAGGCCCCGTGACCGGCTGTCGGTATTCAGAATATTCATGGCTTGAGTTCGGTGTGCTCCGAAGGCTGTGCAGGTGCACATGATATGATGGGGTTTTCTTGGGATGCCATATGTACAGTTTTGGTAGCGTGGTGTTCGGGATTAATACATTGAGTCATGTTTCGTATTTCTTGTCCTCCTACTTGCGGCGTAACGCTCAGTCGGTCTGGTATTGCGAGCGCGTCGCATTAAACATTTTTACTTTCGGCAAATTTCCTTAGGGATAGGGTCGAGTTATTGAGCGAGATGAGGTTGAATTTATTTTGTATTTTTTTTTTCATAGTAGGTAGATTTCGTATTAGCCTAGCAACTCGTTGGAAGGGCTGTGTCGCTGTTTGTGCATAGTTCCGGATGCCATACGTGCCGCTCAGAAATATAGACAAACTCTGAAAATTCCTGCACTCCGTGAATTGCATTACTTAACACATTTGTTCATGAATATGAGGGAAATGATTTTGGTTGACCCATTGATGAGGATGTGCATCACAGCACGGAATACCGAAAAAGGCAGTTCTTCCTTGCATTGCACCCACTGATCTTCATGAGACCCTCTTACATAAGGAGTCTCGTACGCTCGGCCTAGAATGTTCGAACGTAGAACATTTGGGTTGAGAACAGACGCGAGCCTTCTAGAAGTATGAAGTAGCGTTTAGTCATCGCTGTTTTGTTAGGTTCAAAAACGACACGAAGAATAAATGTTCACATCACATTGTAGTGTGGACTTAAATTAAAAACGAAGCATAGTCAAAAACCCAAAGTATAGGACAGCAGAGAATGCTGCCAAAGATACTTTCTGGGCCGCACGCGTGATGTGTTTATTTGTTCTCACGATTTCATAACTTTATTTCTATCTATTTTACAGAAGGACGCCCTGACTTACGTCGATGGCCACAGAGATGTATTCAGAAGGTCATCATTGATGATATCATTTTCAATGGATGTGTGGTGGTACCAGAGAATAGCCGCTTATAAACCGATGCATTACGGTATGGAGTGCTTCAGCGCCCATCGTGATGAAATATTCTCTGTAAGTTACTGGAACAGAAACTACTGTGTTGCAACTTCATATTGCGAACGTCCGAGTAATAAAGGCCAGGCGGACTTAAAAAAGCTAAGATAGTGGATCGTTTGGCTAGTTGGTATTTCATTGACAAAACAAAACCCGCAAAAATACCAGGCAAAATCCAGCGAAGAACGCAGCCTCTCCTGCATGTTCCTCCGGGCTTGTCCCGTCTACTTTTCGTTATTTTCATTATGTGGGGACAAATGAAGCTGCCGCGTGGCACGCTGTATGCGGTTACTGACACTCACAACGATTGTCGTTAAGAGACCGTTGCACACCTGAAGTAATCTGTTGAGCCCTATGAAATAATTCCGAACCATTAAGATCATTTCGCTTTAGTAGTCGGAGGGAATACAGCCTTCCCAAGAAATCAGTCTCGCCGTGTTGACAGCTTTTATATTCTCAGCATATGATTTTTTCTCTGCTAATGCTGGTCGTTTTGTGACTCATAAGAAAGAAGTTGACATTAGGCTCCAGCGTGAGGGATGGGTATTAAAGGTTTTCATTCAGCTATATTGCCGTGTGTCAGCGTGAATGCATTTATAAACCTATGTGCGCGACGCATTTGGATGAGCCCTGTAAATCATTGTGATGATACATATTGGCACACGCTACACTAATTATAACCAGAAAACAAACCCTTTCGCTCTCACATCTAACAAATGAAGAGGCGCACTCACAGGGACCGTGGCTAATTTTACTAAAAGGTTTATGTTTGCTCAGGTAAGTGCATCGTACACACCGTTAGTTTCACTGTCTCCGTCCATATTTAAACACTCACAAATCTAACTCTATGGCGAGGAACAGCTTCCCTGTCTTAGCTATGCTGCAGCCGTACAAAAACGAAGGTGCTTGAATAGACCACTCTGAAAATGGGATTCTGGCCGGTGCCATTTTCAGTGTTCATACGCCTGGCGCGTGGTTTGCTTCATTTCTGAAGCCACGAAGGGAGACGTACTGAAACAAGGATATCGCACGCTGGGATCAAGATTTGTAAATATTCAACAGGTTTATTAGTGAGGAGATCGAACTATTACGCCTATAGCTGTACGCTACTGAATTAAAATTAACTGTTGGGCTAGTTGTGTAAACATCTTCATTACAAAAGCGCTAAAGACAAAGACAGAACAAAAGTATGAAGAGGACAAACGCTTGTCCCGTTCATATCTTTTGTTCTGTCCTTGTCCTTTTCTCTTTAGTAATTAGCTTTACGCTTCAGCTGTGGAAACAAGAAACCGAATTTTCTTGTCTGTTTCTGATATGAGAATTATATGATGAAGATTCGAAGGCCGCTCCTCGTGCGTCCAAAGCACTGGTCAGAGTGAAGCGCTCATGGTGAGACAGTGCTAGGCGAGGTTCAAGTTTTTTTTGTTATATGGTGTTATTAACCACCGGGATTGTGGAGATAACAAGATCGATAAAGCGCCTTTTATAGTTCAATCTCCTGCCTAACAGACAAATGAAAGTCTGGTGCCTTGACTGGGGCCCCACGTGAGCAAGGACGTGCAGTGTGCATGTGATATTTATTTTGTCAAGTTTTAAGGGGGGCGGCACAACGATTTTCTAACCTCGGCCAAATAGTTGTAGGAGTTGGTCTCGGTCATTTCTAGATCCAAGGATATAAGACCATTTCTGCTTCCGTACGCTAGTTTTTATTTAAACAAATGGCAAATATAGACCTTGTCGTTTTCTGTCAACTCGTGCCTCGGCGAACGAATAGTTACGATTCACGTGCGCAGTGACATTTCTGGTGGATTATGTCAGTTGTGGATTGGCTCTATGACCTCTGTTTTTTGTCCTCCTGTGATTCTAAACCGCGTTTCAAACATGTTCTCGAACAACACGTCGTTTTGACGTGCTGTTCTCTAAGAGGATCCTCGCGCGCTAGACGATGAAAGAGGAGATTTTGGTTTAAGAACAAGGGACTCCGATTATAGCACAACAAAACGCCGCACCAAGGTGAGCAGCGCCCGTTATAGCGGCGAGCGGTAGGAGCGTACGTTCAGAAACACGAGAAAACTAAAGTTCCAGCTCTAATCTGCTCCTCCGGCAAACCAAACTGGTAGACATTACTCTAGACGCTGCTGAAGCTCCTTAATCCGTGTACAAATAATTACACAATGTGTGTTCCTGGTACAGAAAGGAACATCGGCATACCATTGGGTAGACCAAGCAGTTTGAGCATTGATCGATTGCTGGCTTGGGAGATTTTCCTTCTTTTTTGGCATTCTTAGTGTGCTCGCGTTAAAGCGAAAACAAGAGGCCGTCCGACATGCAACACAATGAAACCCGGGAACAAAGGGGAGGATGCTTGAGCAGGGGGGATAGTTTTGTTGACTTCTGTAGATGGGGCCTTGACATTTTAATATATATTAGGAATAATGCTAGATGTTTTACGGATTGTTTCATGCTCAATTGACAAGTCTAAAAGTCGAACAATAAATTGAGCACAAAATTGCACTAAACATTTTATAAACGACACTCGCCAGAGCACGTCACACAGAAGTTCCTCTAACGGCTACATGTGACAGCTGATCGGCAAATATTTAGTTTTTTCTCTTTGTGATTACGTGGCGGAATTTCTGAATTTTGAGAGATAGATGCATGTTTTTGTTTACATGTGGAATGATAAGGAATATAAAAAATATAAAATGGTAAATTATTTAAACCTCAAAATCGCTGCACTGACCCTTTAAAGAACATTGGCTTCGCACGACCAGAGACATGGCGGAGGCTAGTGGCCTTGCTAGAGTGAACTAGAGGGGATGAGTGGTGCCAATTGAATGTTATTTGTGGAAACATCCCAGGGTTCGACTGGCCAAGTGGCTTGAAATTTCTTCACCAAGCTCGCAGATAACTTTTATGACACGATATATTTTATTACACGTTTTTTATATAAAAAACCCTGCAATCCAACGCCACGCTCAACCGGCGCACAGGTCAAGGTCATCCAAATAATGGAGTACCGGGTTATATATTTATACAACCTTGACATCAGGCTTTACGACAATACAAAACGTCCCCGCTCCCTGACTTGTCGTCACAACGCCACTCGACATCACGACGACGCCTTGACGTCAACGTCGTCAAGACGTTGACAACGTGCGTTACATGACATCAAGACTGCGTTATGACGTCTAATAGCATTGACAACGGCGTCGATGTCAACGTTGACGTTTACAACGACGACGACGATGACACGCGCCGTAACGACAATGGCGCTCCTGTCGTCAACACGACGTCATAAAGTCGCTTGGCGTCATGCCGTTTACGTTGTTTACGACATGACGCCACTCAACATAACGACGACATCTCGACAACTTCACGACGTCGACGTCATCGTCGATGAGTACGATGTTACACGACGTTAATACTTCGTAGTGACGTCGCATCGACGTTGATGTTAGCGAAGGCGACGACGTTAAACGACGTCCATGCTTCGTCGTGACCTCTGGTTGATGTTGACGTTGACGACGACGTCACACGACGTTGGAACGATGTTCACGTGACGTTGGAACGATGTTCACGTGACGTCATACCGATGTTAACTTTGCGTGGGGCGTCGACGACCACGTCGATGACGCCTAGATGAGGCGCGACGTCACGACCGCGCTGCAGCAGCGACTTGTCGCATGTCGCATAACGGCGTCGTATTCAACGCAACGCAATGCCACGACAATGTTGCAACGACGACTTGACGTCACGTAATGGCATCGTCCTCAACGTAAAGTTGACGACGGTAAACGACGACGACGACGTCACGACAAAAATTTACGCGAAGTATGGCACTTCGATCTCAACGCCACCACGCCGACTTTCCAGATTCTGAGCTTCAACTGAACGCCTGAGCCGAGCCTCTAGCTCGCCCTCTAATACTTTCTAGTTCACTGTAGCCTTGCTTGCAATCGTCCTCTAGCACCATTATCGTTCGAAAACTTAAGCTGTATTCCAGCCACATCAAAGTCATTTCATGTTTAATATGTTATAATAAAAAGCGACGAAACGCTCGCGAGTTGTATCTTCTCAATTATATCAATGAGTTTCAATTGAGTTTCTCGTCAATTTTCTAAAAATACATTAGGAGCTAAATTGAATCACATTTGAAATTTAGTAAGCGCATGATCCCATATTGAAGATGTATACAAATTGCGGCAAAGATGTTGGGTGTGTTTTCTAATGTACGCGTCGTTTAGAAATGCCTCCAACCCTATCTGCGGATGAAGCCAAGGCATGGTTGGCTAAAAGCGGAAGTGCGGCGACCTCTCGCTTTTACCTGTTACCGAGAGCGGTCCTACATTTTAGGCTTTGTGTTTGAATTCATCACTGTTGTACTATATCTAAGCTGGCACCAGCGCCACTAGTGCCAAGACAAGCTACATTTAAGAAAAAAATAATTAAACAAAAGAGGTTTGAGGGTTTGCGTTAAATGATTTATTAATACGAGGCAGTCACGTAGTATAAAAACTTAAGAATGTATATTGCTTGTTACTGCTGAATGATACTTAAACAACTAAGATATAAAGTGTTGAATCTAACCAATTTGTCAAAATCCGCTAGCCTGTGAGGGCCGGGTTGCGCTGCATACCACCTACAACTGACATATTGCAAACTGTATCAAGTATGAAGCAGAAAGCTGTGAATGTAAGTCCACCGGCGGCGTCTGCTGGGGTCTGCAGTAGCAAATGCTTTGACGGAAAAGCCTTCAACTTATTCCATCTTGTACGCACGCTCTTAAAAACCTAATTTTGGTGAAAAAGTGTGTATCATTTGTACGAGAAAGCCAAGCGGTTGAAGCGTGTAGACAAACTTTTCAGCGTTCTCCTTGATGCTCGGGGAATTTATCAATAGGTGTATTACACTACGATCTGATGGCTTGAATTGCGTGAGCCCCGTCGCCAGCGCAGTCCTCACAACATCGCCCACGATAGTCTCTTTGAGCGTGTGGGGCCATATGGTCGAGGGCCGACGTGAGATTATTAACACAGTGTGGGCTTTATTGCTGAGTGGGTTGAGGAAAGTATGAAGTGACGCTTCGAGAAACCGCAACACGTGTGCAAAAAGTTAGCAGACTTATGTTAAGCTAAAGTTACTTGAAGCTAAGTTCTTCAAAAGTTAGCGTAATTTGTTGGCGTAACGTCCCAAGTAGCACACATTGCTTCGGCCCAAACCTGGGGCAGATTGGCGCAAGCTAGAGCCAACTTGGCTGAAGCCTGACCCAAGCTTGCGCCAAACTGGCTTAGGTATGAGCCGGGGAAGTGCTGCTAGGGGTCATACCGTGACGGCGCTCTTGTTGCCCGATGTAACGCGGCGCCCATGACCCAGTCACGTGACGTCAGAGTGCCACATGATGTTATATTATCATAAAATCTCACTGACCCACATTCACGTGATAAGTATTGTGATACCGCAACCTGAGACATTGCTACGTTGCAATACTGAACTCTGTCCGCATCAGCCGAATTTTGGCGACTGAGTAATTGCCTGTCCAAACGTGCGTGACTCCTCAGAAACACTCACACGTAGCATTAAAATATCTTGATATTTCTATCTCGTTTGCCTACTTGGTTAAAGTCGCAAACCGTTTGCCGGTTCAAACGTGTTTCATTTTTGTTTTCTTCAAGTTGGTAAATATAATATATTTGCATTTACAATGTAGTTAAATAAGTTCATAAAATTAGTGAAACACAGAATTGTTATTTGAGTTCATTCTAGGCGCACTGACACGCCGATGGCTTGAGCGTGATTTCGGCGGCATGTGTGGCTTCGAGAACTGCTTTGCGCCGTCGCAAGTGCTCGTCGAAGTCGTTTGAAAACACAACGAACTCGCCTAGAAAGACGAGACAACTGTGTCAATTGAGTCCAGCCAGTACAGTGTTCATGACACGTAGGAAAGTTGCTGGTGACGTTCATAGTCTGAAATGCATCTTGTTGAACTCATACAGTTCATCTGGCATTACGAAGGCTGTCTTCTTTCGGGTCCGTTCGTCGACATCGATCTGCCAGTAGCCGCTCTTCAGGACCATCCATAAAACAAAAATGAGAGTGGCCCAGCAGGTCTAACATGTCCTCTCTGCGGGAGAGTGGATATACTTCTTTCTTCGTCAACGCGTTTAGCTGCCGGTACTACACACAGAACCTAATCGTTCCCAAATTTGTCTTAAACAGTACAACTAGAGAGGCCCACGGACGGTTTGAAGGCTGAATGATGCTGTCGCTCAGCATTTCTTGCACTTGCTCCTGTATGACCCTCTTATCTTTACGGAGAACCTGTAAGGCGATAGATGCACAGGGATCGCGTCGTTCCAGGTAACGATGCGCTCCTTTGCAACTACGGTTTGGCGCACCTTGAAATATATTGCGAAGCAGTCGGTCGTTGTATTCGGTGAGGAGGGTAATCAGCTGCCACCCTTTCGGGTCTGGAATCTTAGGTCGCGAGGAATCTTCAGGTCGCGAGGATTTTTCAGCAATCGTGGCGATTTTGGCAGAGTTCAGGAGTTTTTTGATGTGTCCCACGGCGGCAGAATATATGAGATGTTGCGTTTCTTGTCGGAAGGTTGTCACGAAGACCACAGCGTGTATATTCTGAAGTTCAGTCACCCTCCTTGCGACGCCTATTTCAATTTTAGAAGTGATTCAATGTTGCCGTTTAGAACAACTTTGCCGCAGGTTTCAACACTTGATTGCGGCGGCTGGTTTACTTGGTCGGTAGCGACTTGGATGGTGACTGACTTTGTTTGTGGTTCCTCTAGACGCGGAAGAAGTTGTCCAGAGCGTCAACCGGTTCTCTTCAACGTCAATCATGGTCTCGTATTCACGTCGAACATTTATGCTGAGAGTAAAGTCTCTGGCACAGTCTTGTAAAACGGCACATTTTTCAGTGAATGTCTTGCCGTGAGTCTTGGCTTAGGCAGTAGACCCTCAAACGGAGCGTAATAAAGTGTCCTCCTAAAGTTAGAACTCGTGGCCCACCACAGGGGTGTGACGTCGTGCGAGGTGGGGTTGGAGACGCCAACGCGGCGCGATCAGGTCCGGACGCACGCGGTTGGGGGTGACAGACGGGAGCGGGGAGGGCACGGACAGGAAATGGGGAAGAGGGGCCTGGGAGGACTCAAAAAGTGACCAGGAACGTGCGCGTAAACGTGAGAGCCAAGGCAAGGGCGCAAGCTGAAGGCGTACATCGACGGACATCCGAGCAAACCCGATTCGCCGCATCCTGAGCCGCCTCCGGTACAACCAGCGCGGCGAACCAGAGCCACGTCGATGACCGGCCCTTCCAAGTCCCCTCTCCCAAGAGACGCCAGCGACGGGACACCCAGAACACTCCGGGCGAGAGGTGAGCAACAGGCGGCCCCAGCACCGATATTAGCATTCAGATTATTCGGTTCAGACTAAATATCGTCTTCTCGCTTCTCTTCTCCTCAGCGTGGACCCACCACGAAATATTTGTGTCGCCCCTACTGGGGTCGTCACAATTGGTGGCAGCGGTGGGATCCCTAACTTAAATCGCTGAGGAAAACGTTGAGACATTTTTGCCCTCACCCGAGGGGAGAAGCGAGACGATGTCTCAGACACCGGTGGCTCAGCCGAACACCCTGGGTGCAGGGATGTTGGCTCTGGGGTGTCTTGTTCCCTCGTTTACTGGCTACGGGACCACGGTGTGCGTCAGGGAATTCTTTCAAATTCTAGAGCAAGTAGGTAGCATGGGGGGATGGCAAGATAGCCAACTCATTGCGATTGCTCGCTGTAAGATGGTCGGGTCCGCGTACGCCTTCGCATGGACAACATGAGTGTGTGGCGTAGTCACGACCTTTACGGCATTCAAAGCTTTGGCCCTCGAACGTTTCGAGGCTGGGCCCCAGAACGTGAAGCTCTCGAAACGTTCGAGGGCCAAAGCTTTGAATGCCGTAAAGGTCGTGACTGCGGCACACTCATCTTGCCATGCGAAGGCGTACGCGGACCTGACCATCTTGCAGCGAGCAATCCCGATGAGTTGGCTATCTTGCCATCCCCTATGCTACCTACTTGCTCTAGAATTTGAAAGAATTCCTGACGCACACCGTGGTCCCGTCGCCAGCAAACGAGGGAACAAGACCCCCAGAGCCAACATCCCTGTACACTCAGGGCGTTCGGCTGAGCCACCGGTGATCTAAGACATCGTCTCGCTTCTCCTCGGGTGAGAGGCAAAAAGGTCTCCAACGTTCTTCTCAGCGATTTGCTAGGGGATCCCACCGCTGCCACCATGTGACGACCCCAATAGGGGCAACACAAATACGTCGCGGTGGTCCACGCTGAGTGAAGGAAGCGAGAAGACGATATTTAGTCTGCACCGAAAATCTGAATGCGGAATATCGGTGCTCAGGCCGCCTGCAGCTCAACATCGCCCGGAGTGTTCTGGGTGTCCCATCGCTGGCGTCTCTTGGGAGAGGGGACTTGGAAGGGCCGGTCATCGACGTGGCTCTGGTTCGACGCACTGGTTGTACCAAGGCAGCTCAGGATGCGGCAAATCGGGTTTGCTCGGATGTCCGTCGATGTACTGCCTTCCGCTTGCGCCCTTGCCTTGGCTCTCACGTTTCGGCGCACGTTCCTGGTCACTTTTCCTTTTGTCCGCTGCCCGCCTCCCAAAACCGTCCACACCCTTCGACTTCTTCCTCCATGACGGTCGTCTTTTCTCACGGCCGGCCTGGCCCGCCTCTCTCTCTCTCTCCCCGTCCTTGATCGCTTTTCCAGTCCTCCCAGGCCCTCTTCCCCATTTCCTGTCCGTGCCCTCCCCGCTCCCGTGTGTCACCCCAACCGCGCGCGTCCGGACCTGCTCGCGCCCGCGTCGGCGTCTCCAACCCCCACCTCGCACGACGTCACAGGGGTCGTAACTTCTCGCAGGCGGCGAGCGATTTTCCCACTTAATAGTAAGTTGTCTGCTCCGGCGTCCACGTAGGCCCAAGCGTCATGGCCGCCGATAACAACTTTTAGGTTGTTGAGCACCGTTGCATAATCTTGTGGCGATGCGTTTCGCCGGGAAAATGGGAGCGCTCCGGCATTTTTGGAGACTCTTACTTCGGTCGTCTTGGGAAACTTCACCTCATGGCGTTGCCGCACTTAGTTTACCCGACGACGCAGGGGGGACAACCTTACTTGGCGAGAGCGACGAAGGCGCGATACCGGACGTATTGGAAATTGTGAGCGGGATATCCGGGAGGACCTTGTACGGAAGACGGCGGACGGCGCAAGTGCTCCTCCATGTCCCTTGGTCGTTCTCCCCAGGCTGGACCTAGGGTCGTTTGGCGCAAATCCTTTCACCTCCATCTGGTTAACGCAGTACCTTCGGCACACGTGCCGGCCTCCTCGCAGCGGTCGCATATAGGGCGCTGGTCGGCTGTTCGCCAAACGTGGGTCTTCCGGGCGGCAAGGGGTTCCTGGCAGGCGTATTTGACCTGGTCGTCATGCCGTCAGTCATACTGTGGCGCAGGAGACTGATTTCGAGGCGGGGCGACACAGGCGCATAGAGGTGGCTGTGGACGTCGGGTGATTCCGGCGTAAGTTAGCCTTGGTTACTCGGGGGCTGCCACATTTATGGTATCCTCAGGTTGAATGGCTTCCTGCACTTCTTTCCGCACGAACTCGGCGAATGAAAGCGAAGCTGGTTGGTCAGCGGCGGATAGCAGCTTTCGGAGCTCCTCCCGAATGATGACATTTGATTATCTGCCGAATGTTGTCCACACCGACGATATCCGGGTCGTACCGCCATGATGGGACAGTTGACGCAGCAGAGATGCCAACAAGTATTTGGTCATGGCTTTCTCAGGCAGACAGTGTACGCTGAATGTTTGTGGCTTCCGCTAGAAAGTCGTCAACGGTCATTGGTGGGGGGGGGGGGCGGACAAGACCACCGAAAATTTCACTCATCACACCCCTTATTAGTGCGCGCAGTTTTTGTCCTCGGTGTCCTAAGGTTCAACGCGGGCAGCCAGGCGGCGGGCATTCTGCATGAAGCTGGTAATGCTTTCGTTTAATCCTTGAGTTCTCTTCCGAGCAGGTTTCTGGCCCGCTGTCTACGGTGCTTATTCGTGAATGTCTCCTTCAGGCCGGCGATACAGGTGTCCCTCGAAATAAGTGAAGGATCCTAGTTACAGAACCACTGCCTCGCGGTGCCCCCAAAGAAAAGTAGGTGTTTTGGAAGCTCTAGGCTATGGTTAATCATATATAGCCTGCTACTCGGTCATAGTGTTCAAGCTAGTCTACTGCATTCTCGTGGGCCTCGCCTTGGAAGGTCGTCGGGGTCCGATAGATAACGAGCAGGTAGAAGACCGTCGGAGCGGTCTTGGTCTGCGCCGACTGCCAGTGTATCATCCGGGTGGTTGACAGATTGTTCTTGGCAGGCAGGAGGAAAAAGTTTTGGGGTAGGCCTTCGATCCAAAGGCTTCCTCGTGTCTCGTTAGTCTCTGCGGATGGTTCTCTTGAGCCTGGTATTAAGTTTGCGCAACGAGGCCCTTGAGAGGTACGCTGCATGTGTTGTATTCTGCACCTTTACCAAAAAGTGACGAATGACAGGGAGCGAGACGGTTAGTGCAGTAGAAATGTAAACGTTTATCAGAGGAGAAATTTCCCCACAACAAAATTACAAAGAGGTAACGTCGCAGGCTTCGAAGGTCGGCGGAGTAGTGTCGTGACCAGGCAGTCGCAATGCGACAGCAGCCGGCGAGGGAAACGTCAGCCGCAGACCAGGTGAACTCTAAACCACAAGTGATTTTATGCCCCGCACGCTAGAAGGAAGAAAACAATAACGCCGCCATGCGAAACGGTGGCGCCACGTTCTATATGATGGGCACAGCACTGCATCCCCCTTTCGAGCTCAAGGGTCTTCTCCAGCCTATCCTCGAGCTTATAAATTGAGTCTCCTTGGTGGCTTCAACTGCCATCCGTAACGGGTGACCGGAACGCTTTGAGGAGCACTTGTCCCGTAGAGTGCTAGGCACCTCCAACGAGTCACGAGTCAAAACGTCACGAGTCACGACAGACCAGCAACACCCCTTGAGCGTCCGGACCATGCTCTCAGCTTTCGCGTTTGCTTGACGGTACCCGTGCTGCTCGTCTGATGTGCGAGCCCATAGGTGGCTGTAAAAGAAGCAGACACGGTCAAAGAAAACTGTGGACCGTAGTGTGGTACCACAAAGCCCGAGATCTCAAAACGAACGAAGGAGCTCTTAATGGCAGTTATAACAGAACTTGATGTCGTAGACTTAACGTTCACCACCTCAGGGAAGCTCGAGTAGTAGTCCACTAGAAAGACATAGTACCGTCTCTTCAGCTCAAACAGGTCCACACCGACTCGCTGCCACCGACTGTCTGGGGTGGGAGTTCCGAAAAGTGGGTCCCTGGGATGAACCTTTGTCTGCGCGCACTTCTTACACGTGCGAACAAGCTGTTCCAAATCAATTTTTATGGTGGGCCATCAGATCGAGTCGCCAGCACTTTCTTTACATTGTCCGATGCCTTGGTGACCTTTGTGGAGGAGTTGGAGCATCTTCTTTTGAATAGGCTTGAAAAGCAGGATACGACAGTGCTTCCGCAGCAGCAATTGGAATGCTGTGATTCTGCTTCATTTCCTCCAGTAGAACTTAAAATATGAAACGGATCATTGCACACCTTCCTTGGCCAGCCACCATTGCAGAACCTGAGCAAGCCAGCACAGACTCATTCCTTGGCTTCTTGGTTGCGAAGACCATCCAGGCGAGAGGGCGCAAACAATTTATGACCTTGATCAACGCTCCAACAAACAGCTCGACTTTGTCGACTTTTCTTTCGGTGGCTTTAAGAGGAGGAAGAGAAAGATTGTCCGTTGTTGCCAGAAGCTTCCCAAGCACATAGAGAACCTTGTACTGGTAGGACATCAGACGCATACTCAGCCGCAAGACACGAAGCGCAATTGGGGCCAGTTTCGCAGAACCCACCAGAATGACGAGAGATTTGTGATCGGTCTTAACGTCGAACTTGATGCCTCGTAATAACTAGTCGAAGCGCACAACGGCCCGCTTGAAAGCCAGTGCTTCCTTTTCAGTCTGATTGAAGCGAGTCTCCGTTGCCGTAAGAGACCGTGAAGCGCAGGCGACTGAACAAGGCTCTCCTGACGGCTGGTCCTGGAGTATTACGGCTTGTTGTCTATAGGAACTCGCATAAGCAGACCCCAAGGTAGGGTAGGAGGGGTCGTCCTTGGCCATATAAACTTCGGAGCTCAGCATGACGTTTAGTGGTTTGAAGGTCATCTGATGTTTGGGACCGCAGCACCAGGCATTGTTCTTTTGAAGGAGAGGTTGGATCGGAGCAATCACGTCGGATAGGTGGGGAAGAAAACGGCCTATATGGTTATCGGCTACCTAGAAGCCTCATGGAACGTCCAACGTCCACCAGAGCCTCCACGTTCGCCAAAGCCTTGAGCTTGTCGGGATCAGGGCTGATGCCGTTGGCGCTGACAGTGACTCCCAAGAACTTGACCTGCGGCACTAAGAATTCGCACTTGGCTCGGTTCACCTTGACGCTGGCTTTAATATGACAACCCGACACCTCCTTCAGACTGTGGTCATGCTCCTTTTCCAAGCATACAAAGATGATAATATCGTTGACGACGTAGAAGACTCCCTTCAGGCCTTTAAGAATGCGTCCCATCTGGCTCTGGAAATATTCTGCAGTGGAGGAAATCCCAAAGGACAAGCAACAGAAGTAGTACCGTTTAGTGTCACTATGAAGATTGTGAGTAGCTGGCTGTCTGCAGGGAGCTTGACTTGATGACAGCTTGCATTGGTGTCAAGCTTGCAGAAGATACGATGGTTGCACGTGACGCTCTCGCCGAACTACCCGGTTCATGCGTGTGATGCCCATAAAGATGCGGTAGCCCACTGCCGACTTCAGGACCACGATACTACCTGAGCACCAGTTCGTTGGATTATCAACTTTCCGGATGATGCCATCAGCTTCAATCTTGTCGAATTATCTGCGGACGATCTCATGAAACGTTATCGGTACACGCTGAGGGATGCTGAGTGAAAACGACTGTGCACCTTAGTGGAAGCGAATCGCGTACTCGTCCTTGAGTTCATTCAATCCCTCGATGATGTATCCCTGAAGAGCACACTGTTCATCGGGAGTGCAGAAGGCATCGACAAGCTTCAGGACGCCAGGCTCCTGGACGGCAGGGATCCCCAGGAATGACGGGTCTTGAGAGGGTAAGACATATACCCGCTCTTTGACGGAATTCCTTTTGCAGGTATGCGTGGCTTGGAATGTGCCGATTACCCTCAACGGATGGTTCTACGGCCCGTTTGCTGTCCATCTGGTTTCACGAGATGCCGAGGTGGTACGGAAAACGTGCTTGGCAAAATCGTGACCTCAGCTCCGGAGTCGACTTCGAAGTCCACGTCGTACCGTTTGGCAACTATCTTGACGAATTTGGCATGATCCGTTGTCGACACGGCATGTAGGTGAACAGATTTCAGGTCTCTCTTCCGCTTCTCGCAGACGTCCTCAAAGTGTCATAGGCGACAACAGAAGTGACACTTCGCCAGCCGAGCGGGAAACAAATTACGGGGGTGTGTCCGCTGAAACTGCGGTCCTTACCGGCTTTTTTAGCGACAAAGACGGGTCTTGAAAGCGGGGCGTCTCAGCCGGATGACTTCTGCCCCTTTTAGAGAGGAGTTGCGTCTACCTTGAGCTGCTCGGGAAAAAGAGGATCAGTTCCCTCTTGGAAAACTGTCGCTCTTGCCTTCACGGTGTCCTTGGGGATGCAAGCTTGAAGACGTGCTTCGGCCATGGTGAGATTTGGGCACCGAAACAACTTGTCTGAGAGATGCGGGTCGAGGAGTCCCACGACCAAACGGTCTGAAAAAGGCGGTCCTCCACCTCCACAGTCGGCAGAGGCGCAGCGAATAGAAACACTGACTGTGCGACTTGTTTTGTTTCACATTCAGAGGACTACACATCGACGACTTCTCAAGTCCTACCTTCGTCGACGCAAGAGAAGTGAGCCACATCATCACCGTCCGGGGAGCGGCTGCCTAGGACGCCATCAGCTCGTGACCACCATTCGTGCTAGAGAAGCGCACCATCCACGGTGTGTAAATGGATCCACGGACTGTAGGTGATTTTGTTTTCTTGACACTGCGACTTCCAGTCGGCAGTGCCACAACAAACCAAACCACTGACTGTGATACTTGTTTTACTTCAATGCACCTGTACCTACACAAAGACTTTCCTTTATCTTTGCCACGGCCAATTAACTTGAGTGATTTGTGCTTTATTTTGAAGTTCGCCTATTATGAGCTCTGATAGTACTGAGGTTATGGAAGCCATCCAGTATTTGAAACGCAAGATGCATGGAAAACTACATTTCGTACATCAGAGGCTTGATTACAACTTAAATGGTGCTGAAGAATTCAAGGAACACTTAGCGCTGGTACGCGCTCTTACATTTGAAGTGAAGAAGGCTAGGGAAAACTATTACGATGTAAAGACAGAGTATAATACCCTAAAATTCGTTTCTCATTCTCCCCTTCCTCCTCCCTCTTCCCCTCCTCTATCTTCCTCCTACTCTCGATCTCCTCCCATCCTCCCTCTCCCTCTCCCTCTCCCTTCCTCCATCCCCCTCGTGATGTCACTTGTCACCTTCGGGACATCACTTGTGACCCTAGCGACCCTTGTTATGTCACGCGTGGCATCATGGTCGGGACCGTCACGAGTGAAGGTGATGTGAATGTCTTGACCTTCACTACCAAGGTCGCGACCTTCACGTGACCTTCAGTGTGAAAGATGTGACCTCTGTCATGACCTTCCCGAGTGACATCCATGACGTCACTGGTCACCCTGGTGACCGTCGTGACGTCACTTGTATCGTCGTGACGTCGAAGGTGACCCTTGTGACGTCATACGGGACTTCACGTGTTACGTTGATATGGGAACATCCCAAGATGCAACGCGCGGGTCACAAGTAATGGCCCTGGTAACCCTCGTGACCCTCATGACGTCACTGGGGACCCTCAGGACGTCACTCGTGACACTTGTGACATTACATGTGATGTCACTCGTGATCCGGGCGTTGAATTATTTGACGTTTTCCATATAGACACGAGTCGTAACTGTTGGGACCTCACTCGTAACTGTCCTGACCGTCGAAACGTCACTCGTGACCCCCGTGATGTCACATGTGAGGTAACTAAGGACTCTCGAGACGTCACTCATGACCTTCATGACATCAAACGTCACAGTATTGGGTACCCGCGCATTGCATTATGGGACGTTTCACATAATGACGTTACTCGTGGCCATCGTGACGTCAGTCGTAACACTCGTGACCCTCATGACATCACTGTAGTCCCTCGTGACGTCACACGTGACGTCACGTGAACGTTAATATGGGATATGTCCCATAATGCAACGCGCGGGTCACGAGTCAGACGCGGGTGCTGCATTACGGTACTTTTCCCATAATGGAACGCGCGGTTACGCCGACGGCGACGCCGCTCAAGCCTGAAACGGGAGCCGAAAAGCTGCGCTCTAAAATCGCAGAGGCTACCCAAGTTCCACTTGCCCTCGCTGAGATATACATCGTCCACAGTGTTCCAACTAAAAAAGAAAACGAAGTAAACGTAATTGTCAGGTTCATCTCTAGGTCAAAGCTCAGTGTTCCTGAAAGCTTCCAAGATCCTGAAACTGTCTACATCTAAAATTTGTGTTGAAGTAACAGACCAACGCGTGTGTGTCAATGAACATCTGACGGAAGACAACGAACGGCTTCGTGGTGCTAGAATTTGGAAAGAAACAAGTCTCTTGGAAGTAATGCGTGAACAAGGAATGACGCTGTTTTCGTAAGAAAGACAGACGACTCTAATGTTTCCCAGATATATTCCTTGACTGACTTGTCTAAATGACGTGAATGGCGCCATAGTTACGTGGATGCCGTTCTGGACTCAATATTTCTTCATGTATGACAGCCCTCTTTTCAAACCTACTCAGTTTAAGGCGTCTCCAGCAATACATGTGAATAAATACATTCAAGTTATACACCTTAACATGGAATCTGCCATGAATAAAGATGATGAGCCAACTGTCCTCTTAGTCGATCTAACGTTTTCCTCGTATTTTTTCGAATATATTTTTGTCTGAAACTTGGTACCGGTCTGATAGTGATGTGGTACTGTTCCGGGGTAAAATTATTTTTATGTCCATCGCACTAAAAGAATGTGGCGGGAGTGTCGCTATACTGCTAAAAACAGCTATGTCTGTGATATGTCATCTGACCACTCTCTTTCCAACTGTGACATTGAAATGATTACCGTGAAATCTAGGCGTAATATATTTTCGGTTGTCTATCGAACACCTTAGGGGAACTTCGGCGATTTGGTTTAGAGCGCAGCTCTTAGGCGCCCGGTTCCGGCTTCAGCGGCGTCGGCGTCGCCGTCGCCGTCGGCGGCGGCGTAACTGCGCGGTGCATGATGGGTAAATTTCCCTCTAAATATTGCGGAAAATTTTTCCCGCTAAATTTAGCGAAACATTTCCCAGCCAAATCTAGCGGAAAATTTTCCATGGTCAATTTAGCGGAGAATTTTCACCAAGAAATTTAGCGGAAACAATTCTCCACTAAATTTTGCGGAAAAATTTCTCCTCTATATCCAGCAGAAAATTGTGCCCTCTAAAGCTAGCGAAAAATATTCCCCGATAAATTTAGCGGAAGTAATTTCCCGCTAAATCTAGCAGAAAATTTTCCCGCAAAATGTATTCGCAACTCCTGCCCGCCGCTCGCCCTCCGGCGGACGAGCGGAGAACTAGAGGAATGGGGACGACAGCGGCGGTGGCGGCGTGGAAAAGGTGGCAGGGGCTGTCGGCCTTGATGCGTGAAGCCGTTGTAACGAGAAAAGTGAGCGCGGTAAAACAGAAATTCTTGTGCTCCTCCAGGCACCAGCGTTGCACGATGGACCGCGATGTCTAATTACATTAGGGACTTTCTGTATATCGCATACGCTGCGGATTACTGGTCTTGTGCGTGACCGCCAGCTCGATCTGTGCTCAACGTGACGGCCGACGCTCCCTCTAGTAATGTAGAGCTCTAGCGTACAGTCTACGAAAAGTCAATTCTTTGCCCTAAGTAGGAGAAAACTGGTCGCGCAATGGTATGTCGAGCAATACACGTCAGGAATGGGTTTGCGTTTTAAGGCCGTAGGAACATGACCATTTGTTCCAAGCACTTTTAAAATATAGAATACGCGTACTTGACTTCAAGTAATTAGAAAGTATATAAAGAAATGCCCAAAACATTTTAAGGGCGTCTGTGTTAGCCAGCCGTTCGTTACGAGAGCTTAGAACGGGCAGTTTTGGCGAGAGGGGCCGCAACGTTGAAAATACCACGATAAAAAAGAGGTATGGTATATTAAAATATGCATTCTTGGTAGAGGAATAAATAAAACCCCTAAACTCCTAAACACGCCGATTATGGTAATAGGCAGTTTTAGCACAGCGTTACCGCAGGCTATCATTGGCCGGCTGCACGGCAACGCTCCAGGCACGCGCTGGAAATTGAAGCTTCCAAAGGCGCAGCGCCAGAGACTCCGGTTGTAATTCGACACCACAGGGTAGCCTGCGGCAACAAATTTCCTATCAATAACCATCGAGCGGTTTGATCAGCCGTGTTGCAATACACTAAAACCGAGACGGTGAGCAGGGCGAGCCGCGAGCTTGTGACACGAAGACATCAATAATGAGAACGCCGCTGTTCTTCCGAAGCTTGACGGTCACCGCAAGCGAGGCTCAATTATTTAGAGCACTAATGGCCAGGCAAAGCGCACACACGATATCCTCATCACCCTCAAAAATTACCTGCCACAAGCAGTGACGTGGCCGGTGCGTAAAACGCGCTCGCTCACCACAAAGCTTCACAAGTCGAGGTTTCTGCAACTTTTAAATATCAGCATGCTCATTTTGCTAACGCGCATCAACATCTCCGTCAGCTGTAATTAGTTTCCTAACCGCTTCGCGTTTGCAGACAAATAAATCATATTTAGCGCACTGACATGCGTCAGCGAGCAGGGGCGCACGGGAGAATCTATCCCCGTCTCTTCCGTCATCTTGGAACTACCACCCCGCCACCTATAGGGCGTTGGAGTTGCGAATAGAAAATTTGCCCCGCTAAATTTAGCAGATAAAATTCCCGGTAAATCTAGCGCGAAATTTTCCTGCTAAATCTAGCTAAAATATTTCCCTCCTAAATTTAGCGGAAAATTTCCCCACTAGATTTAGCGGAAAAATTCCCCGCCACATTTAGCGGAAAAATGTCCCCGATAAATCTAGCGGAACATTTCGCGTCTAAATCTAGCGGAAAAGTTTCGGCGCTAAATTTTGCGTTGAATTTTTTCCGCAAAATTTAGCGGAAACTTTTCCCTAAATGGGGCGAACAGGAGAGGAGGAGGGCATAGCCCCTTTCCGTACCTTCCCTCCTACTCCTCAAGAGTTGCGCTCTAATTCGGCGTTACAAGAAGTTGTAAATGGCTTTCATTTTTTTGTATTTGAACGTTAAACATTTGATATAGTTCTAGACACTATTTGTCTATCATACGTGGCGATTTTAATGGGTACAACCAACCCAATGAAGAAGCAAATGGTACTCAGACTTCATTCCATGGGTTTCCAGCATTTATTTAACAGTCCAGTGTGCATTGCAGCTTATGCCGCTTCCATTTCAGATGCCATTATTTACTAATAAAAACAACATGATTTTGTCGGTCGTATTGCCGCTGATATTAACAATCACCCACCTGTATTCTTGCGTTTAGAAAAACAATGCTTTAGAATGAAATCGCTAATATAAGACGTTAGCTAGTATCTCAAGAAAGGCTCACACCTTGTTAAGAATTATAGGTCCTAGGTGGATTGGAGGTTATTGAAAACGAGGCCGCTGGAGATGATGCTTTTAACAGGTTCCTAGAGCTCATCACATCAGTATATAATGAATGTTTTGCCATTGTAGAAGTGACACCATAAAAATGTTCGTAAATTTTGGATGACTAGACGTTTAATAAGATTCGTAAAACGAAACACAAATTATTTTAAATATTCATTAAAAAGACAAAACCTACCCTATTAGCATATTATAAGTCCTTACGCAATCGACTAAACAGGAAAATTATATCGGCTGTAAACGTCTTTTATAATAATTTCATTGGTCTCATTTTTTAGCAATCTAAAAATAAATGGAGGCATCTTAGTCTGCGTTTGAATGGGAACACTAATACCGAAGCGATCACAAGCTTAACAGTTGATGGAAATGAGCTATCGGGTTCAAGTCTTGCTACAGCATTAAATTACTTTTTTGGACGGTAGGAGACAATCACAACCATTCCGAAATTAATGGTTTTCTAAGCGAAAGATTGGCGGAAACAATTATCTTCTAACCGACTAACGGGTTCGAGGGTTTGTTTTTCCATTTGCAAAATTCTAAAAGATACAAATTTTTTTTACTCCCACACTATACAAATTAGTTCAGTAAAATATATTTTGCGAATAATGACGATATGCCTGACAAATTTATAAAACAGCGCTTATGACAGAACACATTTTAACAGCTATGCAGCTAGCTAGAGTAGCCGTTATTTATAAATAAACAAAATACTAACGACAAAGGTAACTATAAACCAATATCAACACATCCGTTTTTTTTTTTTTTTTTTCAAAAGGGTTATAACGAATAATTTATTTCCGAGTCGATAACTTTTGTAGTGGCCATATTCGATACCCGGTACGGGTTTACTCAAAATACAAGGTGTCTCAAAATAGCGGCCAGCCTCTTTAAATGAATCGCAAAAATCGGTTGCTTAGCCTATATCGCAACGAGTATGCTCAGCATTTGCCCAAAGGTGGTGCATTCATTCTCTAAAATTTGCAAAGAAAGAACTTACCTGAGGGGAAGTAAACAAAAAGTCTTAGTATCTATTGAAACGCAGCGAAGCCACCGGTCTTCAAATAAGATAGCGCCCTATTCTTTGAGGACCGGTAGCTTCACCCCAAAACTAACATTCTTTATGTTAAATTTTTTTCCCCTTAACAGGCATGCAAATCATATTTTGACTATGAATCCGATCTATATAGGAATCCGCAGCACACCCGATTCGTGTTTTTGGTTGTAACGGAATGGGGGTTAAGTTACGATGATCCTCTGACACTGAGCTGGAAGGTGAGAACCGCGTTTTGTTTTTAATCTTTTTATAGCGTTTTTCCCTAAAATATTTTTACTTACAAAGGATTTAAAACCCTTTGTAAGTGGTGGGTAAAACAAAATTGCAGGTAAATATGGCACCACGTACAAATTATCTTAGGTGGTTCTGAATAAAACGTTAACTTGGTTGGACCGGGCATTTTTAGCGAGTTGCAACCTTTTTAATTTTACCCAAGCTTTCGGGAACAACCGTGCCCCAAATATACTTATATACAACGCCACTGCCGAGGAAGCTGCTTTCACGCGAAGCAATTTCAAGGATAAAATAAAGTTTTCTTTTTTTCAGTTACATTTTAACAAAATTTTATGACGCAATAATGGGATTGAGTTGATGTACCAGTCACGAAATATCCCCCACTCTCATAATATTCAATTGGGACTCATATATTGAAAACGAATACCGATTCGACACTTAATTTAGGCTCGTGACAATTATTGTCTCGACGAACGTCTGGATAGTGGCTCGTGTTAAATCCCTGCTGTGAAAAGAACAGTCAATCCATAAGTGTTTTTGCAACTCAGCACGTGCCCCTTGCTGTGATAATCCGTGCGTAAGGCTATAATAAATATTGTCGGCACAGTAGCGTGTGGGTGACATTGTCTAATCAACACACGGTTGCCAGGCAAACGTCTGGTGTTCGAACCTACTTTGCTTAATGCGGAGAGGAGGTGAATAAAAGTAGGAGCTCAGAGGCGTGCGCTTTGAAACGCCAAGCCCTCCGCGAAACGCAGTCTACGCTCTTCTTTTCTCTGACTGGAGAGAGACAAAGGATATAGACAAAGTCAGCCAGCATTTACGTCCACTCGCTACTCCTTCCATTAAGAATCGCCACTAAGGCATCACCGCTCGTTGTGATCTACTTACGGCCTTCACTTTTTCTTTGTATTGTTGCTTTTACCGATATTTACTTTCTTGAAAAAGTCACTTTTTCTGGCTGTGATCGTGTGTTGGGGAGTAGAAGATTTCTGAACATAGCGCGAGCATAAAGACAGTTGTAGTGCGTTACATTGGAAAGGTCGCCCTTCTGTCGCCACCATTTGGTCTACAGCGCCCGCCCCGTTAATATTTTGTTGTTGTTCAGGGCTGCAGCTTGCTTCTTTAAAGCGTTCATCATTAGTATACCACTAATCTGCTTTTGTTTTCATTTTGACATTATAATGCGCTCGATAATAAGTGCGCAAATATTCTGGCATCCAGCTGGCGAGATTAACCCTGCTAATTTTTTCTTTAATCTTTATCGCCACTGCCAATGCGCGAAGAAAAGAAAACGACAGTAGCCCTGAGTTAGAATATGTTTGTGAATAATTCATATATTCGATGTTTACTGCGAACATATAAAAAGTGTGCACCATACATTTTACTAAACGCAAGTTACTTCCGCTAAGAGGGTATATTTTATTGTATTTTGCTTAGACCAGTAAATCTATGCTCACTGCATTAAAATCTATCACAACAAAATATTAGGGGTTTCATTTAGCGGCTTATATTTACCATTCAATAATTTCAGAAAGTTGATACCACTCACGCCTGCCTGTGTCCTTGATCCGTGCGCCCTCGCATTTAGCGGCATAAAATAGGAAACCAAGATTTCAAGATTTCTGTGTTCCCACTGGAACGTTTTTTGTCGGCTAAGTATGCTAAGCCGCTTATAGATATAGTATATATATTTTGTGGGCGATTACACTTTTAACTGTTCGCTTTATTTGAGCCGCAAATGATTGGCAGCATCAAGGAAATATTAAATTTTGTGAAATTCAAAGTAGTCTTTTCAAAATATTTAACCCACTTCATGCCACCAAATTTAATTCAAACACCGGCGTTTATATCACTGTCTCAATTTCTTTCTCTGTAGATCTGCGAGGCGACTAAGCAATTTGTATACCTAAAGATTGGAATGGCGTTGTTTAATATGGAATCTGAAGACACTCAACGAAAGTGCTATAAAAAGAAATATTTTTCAAAAGCTGTAGGCTACTGGCGAGCCGAAGGGGTCTCATCGCTACTTCAGACAAACAGTTAATCAGTCCAATTTTTTGCAGAAAAATCCGCCGTGCCCAACCTAATAAAGCATCGATTACAAATACCGTATGCGATTAAAAGGTTTTTTTCACTGGAACTGTCCAAAGTTGTGTTATCATTTTGCTTGTGATCGGTCACAGTTTATAGAGCAAATGCCTTCCATCATACTGGCTGTGTCTCCGTCCCTGAGTTCTAAAAAAAGTACTCACGACGTTTTTCAGGCTGTCTAAAGTATAGATGGGCTAAAAGTGGGAGCGTGACAAAAGCGCGGTCGAGATTGTCGTGAGATGCACACTTACAAAGACATCAAAATGTTTATCCTGGAAAGAGCGCTTCCTCCCGCACCACAGCTAGAAGGGAATATCTGAACAAAAGACCGCAGATTTGGTAGTTTATTGAACAATGAATATAGATCATTTTTTTATTTGTCATATAAACTTTGAAAAATGTCTTATTGAGCCAGGTGAAGCCTCGGGTGCTTCTGTTCCTGGCTCGGCAGATGGTGAAAGGGAAAAAAAACAGAAGTTACATTCTCAGAGGAACAGCATAATTCATAAAGTATCAGTATAAATGTATCATGAGTAGATCATCATTAAATTTAAAAAGAATAAATCGTATAAACAGACGCGCAACGTAAAATAAACACGCAACGTAGAATAAAGCTTAATTGTCACTCTGTATGCTTTGCTTCGCCTATGACAACTTTCAATTGTTTCTTCGTGGCATTTTTTTCCTTGTTCCCAGTGTGTTATGGCTCTCTGTTTATTGTCCGTATTGTTTCTAATATTGGTGTTAAAAATACCGCCATATGTAATGCCCGAAAGGGCCCTTAGGGTAAATAAATAAATAAATAAATACAATTCTACAGGATTGTTGAGTTTACTTATCTTGTACATGATGGATTAAAACAGCGCAAGGAAACAAAAAGAAAGAGACAAACCAGACAGGACAGAGCGCTGACTCGCAACTAAAGCTTCTTTACTCAACACAAAAAAGAGAAAGAGAAAGATAAAGAAAAAAGATACAAAAAATACCGAAAAACAAGACGAAAAATTCACATTATTTTACGCAATCGCACATGCACCTTTCACCCATGGTAGCTGACTACGGCACGCGCTGGACCCTCATTGTCAACTTCAAGAATTCCAGCTCCTTGCCTGACAAAGCCACTGATACTGCGCGGATACAGTTATTTCCTCTACTCTGGATGTGGAAGGCCTCCAGCACCTCGCGTGTCACTTTGTCCCTGTGTTGTCCCAAGATGTCGGTGACACTACAAAATGGCTCGCACAGGCACTTCCTTTTGTTTCCTTGCGCTGTTTTAATCCATTATGTACAACGATTACCAACTAGCCCAGCTATCAAACGTATTACTTATCTTGGCTTCAAACCTAATTCTTGAGTTTTTTGTTTTTTTTGACGTGAAATAAATATATTGTTACGAATTGTCAAATTAGTGAGGTGGCGAAGAACTGAAAAAAATAAGCGTTTAATGGGGCGAACTTGTGCAAAAAATCAAATAGGGAAAGGCTAGGGTCGCAGGCGTCGATGTCGCCGAGACAGCAGGATCGAGAGCTGTGGCTAGTACAGACTGTATAAGGCCACGCGGGGCTCCTTTTATAGCATCTCCTTTCTAGAACATTCTGGACTGGAACATTCCGTGCTAGAACATTTTGTCCTAGACCTAACCACGACATTCTCGAAGTTTCTAGAAGCATCGTCTTAGGAGTAAATAACAACATATGCCGGTCCCACGATTGGAACCCGAAACCTCTGAGTAACAGCCGGGCGCGGTGCCCAATCGAGTACGGCTAAGAACGAGGCATTACTCCCTCCTCTCCCCCCCGCTTAAAAACGCATCGTCCCGATGCGCTTTAAGGAAAAGCAAAAAGACACCAAATCGCAGACTCCTCACACTTATAAAACACAGTCCTAACAAGCGTAGCGTCGGCACACAGTTCAGAGTCCAATCGAGCGTAGTACGGCTTGAGGCGCACGGCGTGGTCTACTTCGGGACGCGGTTGGCATCGTCTTGATGGTCGAGTGCCGTCGGGAGGCACTTCGTGGGTTAAGTCCCCGAGACGGGGAAGAACCTTGTAGGGTCCAAAGTAGCGCTTGAGAAGCTTTTCACTGAGCCCACGTCGCCGAATTGGTGTCCAAACCCATACTCGGTCCCAGGGATGAAAGTGGACGTCACGCCGGCGAAGATTGTACCTGCCGGCTTCGACATGTTGCTGGTCTTGAATCTGTAGCCTGGCTAGCTGGCGGGCACCTTCTGGATGTTGAGCAAATACCTGGGCGTCATCGCTCTCGTTGTCTACTGACTCGTGCGGCAACATGGAGTCAAGCATAATCGTTGCCTTCTTGCCATACACCAGCTGGAAGAGCGTCACTCCTGTGGTCTCTTGTACTGCCGTGTTGTAGGCAAAAGTGAAGTAGAGCAGCACTTCGTCCCAGGTCTTGTACTCCACGTTGACGTACATAGAGACCATGTCGGCGATTGTTTTGTGGAGCCGTTTCGTCAACCCTTTGGTCTGAGGGTGGTCTACAGTTGTTCGACAATGGTCCGTGTGGCTTAGGCGAATAATCTCTTGGGTCAATTGTGCCATGAACGCTGACCCTCGGTCTGTGATCAGGACTTCGGAGGCGTCATGCCGGAGGATGATGGACACGGCAAAGAACTTGGCGATTTCGACAGCAGTCCCCGAAGTCAGGTCGTCGTGGCAGGATTGAAAAAAATATATTCCTCGAAGGCTGGTAGGGCAGCCAGAAGCAATCGGCGAATTACTGGTTCCGAAATTTCTTCTTATAAAGTATAGCTCGTACTATAGCGAACTGGACAGGGATCGTGAAAAGACTCGAGGAACGTTACTTCCTCGTCCTTCCGGATGCTCAATCAGGGCGCGCAGCTCCGGGTCGTCTCGTTGAATTCCTGCCATGTCGTCGGTGTCCATGGCACGTAGGAAACAATTGTCGTCATCGTCGTCGGTAGAGCCTGACTTTTAAACGTGGGCTCTGGATAGGCAGTCGCCGTCCCTACGTTTCCGTTCTGACTTGCAGACCATGGTCATGTCGAATTTTTACAGTCGATGACTCCATCGAGCAAGGCGTTCTGAAGGGTCCTTGAGATTCGCAAGCCAACAGAGCGAGTGGTGGTCTGTGACCACGCGGAACGGATTCCCGTACATATACGGACGAAACTTGTTTATCGCCCCTATGGCCGAGAGGCGTTCTGTTTCTGTCGTGAAGTAAATTTTCTCTGCCGGCGAGAGTGTCCGACATCCGTAGGCAATGACCCGCTCCGTGCCTTCCTGTAACTGTACCAATACCGCGCCTAGTCGTGAGTTACTTCCATCTGTGTGAAATTCGGTTTAGGCATGCTGGTCGAAATGTCCGAGGATCGGAGGTGTCTGAAGTCTTGCTTTCAGTTTGTCGAAACCTTGCTCTTGTTCTTCTGCCCTTTAAGACTTCACGGCCTCTTTCAATAAGATGTGTGAGGGGCGCCGAAAATTGTGCGATATCTTGAACGAAGCGCCTGTAGTACGCTCACAGCCGCAGAAATTTGCGGATAACCTTCATTGTCTGATGGTCGAGGAAATTCGGCTATGGCGGATGTTTTCGCGGGGATAAGGCGTACTCCATCGCAGGGTTGGGCAGTGTCGCGATACGAATGTATAGCGATATTGTTTCAAAAATACAATTCGTATCTGTATTTCTGCATCCTGATACATTTTTACCACTATTGGTATGTCTGCATTGAAATATATTAGAAAGTTTTTTGTATCCCGATAGAATCAGAATGAAATGCATTTCGTTACATTTCTTGAGAAGTGCTCCCCCTCCCCAGCACCGCAAAAAAGTACAAGTCCAAATTTATTATTTATTTTGTTACTTCTAAGGGCACTAGGGTGAAGCAGATGCTGGGACATTGTTACTGTGCTGAACAAGGCTTCCTTCCGCTTCTCCAAAATATTTTTCTATGCGTTCTTTTTTCTCTTCTGAGAAATGTCACATAGTCGGGGATTCGAACCAGATGGCGTGAAAGCAGTCGAGTCAGAGCATCTTCTGCCGCAGGTCGTTAGGTAGATCTGGAGGGTCCAGGCGCGCAACGTCTTCTACCTACGAGTACACCCAGCCGGCAAAGCTTAGTCACGGTCCGCTGCAGCACGAGCATGGCGGTAGCTGACTTGAAATTGTACGATGACTCACGCAGTGAAGTTCAATACACATCCGAATTTCGTCTGCGGCTGCGCCCGTAATATGTCATGGCTCAAGGATACGTCATCAGACTACGTGAACGTGACCCCTTGCTCTGGTGATCCGAAACCCAGCAAGGAGGTCATACGTGGCCTCGCTGTGCTGACTCAGACTTTGTACACCTGCGACTCCTCTAGAGCGCGCTGTTTCTCGGAGAGCTTGAATCTGTGCCGGCAGTGTCAGGTTACTATCCACGAGGTCTTTGTTTTGAATGATGCTAGGCGAAACTCGAGGACTGTAATCCATGCGTCTGTGGCAGAGGGACGGCAGAAACGACCATCACAACAAGGAAGCCACCGTATAAATGTTAAACAGTAACAAAACACATGCGTTCCTGGATGCTTCAGGTGGTTTACTATTTTCGAAAATTCCAAATGACACTGCCTGCACGATCTTCAATGAGGTCACCTACAACGAAAGTAGTATTATCCTTTTATACAGCAGCATGAGTAAAGTTTCATGTTCAAGGCCACTCCTGCAGATAAAGAAGGCCATTTGATTCCACCGTGACGTCATGTAATTAATGTCGATAGGGGCGTCCTTATTGGACAGTGACGTGGTGACGTTTTGATGGGATTTAGGGTGACATAAAATTAATTTAGAAGTTTTCGCATCACTCGTCGGACAGACAGAATGTCAGGGAAGTGACCGTGGTCAATCCTTGAAAGAACGTTGTTTTTATGTCTCCTTTTTTAAGCTCTTTGAAGGTTTTCTTTGTCGTCCGAAACCACTACCCTCATGACAAAGTGCCTAAGCATACGAGCAAACTAGTTTCGGGATCAAAAACTTCGACTTCAATTTTCAAGCTTCATCTTTGTTGGCGTCTCAAACAAATTTTTAAACAAAATGTATTGCAGTATCAGTATCTTTGCCTTTTTATTTCTGCCCTCCGTAAAATGTATTTCTGCATTTGTGTTTCAAAAGTCTTTTTTGCGTTTATTTAAAATACACCTTTAATACGTATCATGATACATTTTTACAGATCGATTTTAGCATCATTATTTTAGCTACTATTTTAACGTATCCCAGTATTTGCCTTTCCAAGTACATTTATTGAGTAGTTTCAGCCCAGATCTGCTCCTACGCTACTGACGACATGGCCAAGGAACTTAAGTTCGCCGCAGGCGAAGAGGCACTTGATGGGCTTGAGTGTGAGTTCTGCTGTCTTGACTGCTTAGAGCACTGCCATTGGCAGTTTAAAGTGCTGGTCGAAGTCGTGCGAAAATACGTCGACGTCTTCCAGGTAAACCAGGCAGCTCTGCCACTACAATCACGTTAGCTCGGTATCCATGACCCGCTGGAAAGTCGTCTGGCGCCGTACTGAGCCCGAAGGGCATCACCTTGAGCGCGTAGAGTCCATCGGGCGTGACGAAGGCAGTCTTCTCAAGGTACGTTCATCGACCTCAATCTGCCAGTAGCCACTCTTCAAGTCCATCGACGAAAAAAAGTCACAGCATATCCACGTCGTGAATGATGATGACTGGGCGAAGCTCCGGAGTGAATCGTCGGTAAACCAGCGATTCTTCCGTTAATTCGCCCACTCATCGCCATGTAAAGACGTGAGAAACACTGTGTGTGTGTATACAAACCACTATCTATCACACACCACAGCTATGGCCGAACGAAACGTCTAGAAAGTCTCGCTTAAACCGCGCGTCGGCACCTTCGGGCTGAGCTCGCCTGATGCGTTTTGCAGACGCCTCACGAGCTCTCGCTGCATCGGGGTCTGCCTGCCGATACGCGCGCTTTCTTGCCGCTTCCCGTTCCCTGACGTTCTGCAGATCCTCTTGGCGCCGCTGCCGTGCCGCTTCGGCTTCCCGCTCTCGTACGGCCGGATCTTGGCGACGCTGCCGTGCCGCTTCGGCTTCCCACTCTCGTACGGCCGGATCTTGGCGGCGTCGCCGAGCAGACTGACGACGCGATTCGGCTTCCCGCTCTCGCACGGCCGGATCTTGGCGGCGTCGACGCGCAGCCTGACGACATGCTTCGGCCTCTCGCTCTCGCACGGCTGGATTCTGTCTGCGAGCGCGCGCTGCCGCCGCCTTGCGCGCTCTCCGCTCCGCAACATGAGCTAAGCGCCATCTGTCATCTCTACATAAAGTTAATTCCGGAACACGCCATCTCTTGAGCCATTCATAAACTATACTTCGTCTCACCTTAGTATGGACTATTGTTAGCCGCGCGTGCTAAAAGCGCGAGCTAGTCGCTTTGAATGAAGCCACGGCGGCTGCACGAGCGCTCGTCCAGCAAGTGCTCTAGTCAAGGCAGTCAAGGCTGGAAGCTCGCGCTAGCACAGCTTTCGCGGTTAGTCCATGCTAGGGTGAGACGAAGTATAAACTTGAAGTGGCTACATACAGAGGAGGGACAGACCCACGGCTTAAGGAGCTTCGCCCCTAAAACAGCGGTTCTGGCACAAACGGTCGAGGGTGTCATCTATGATGGGAAGCGGATAGTCATCTTTGTAACAGCATTCAGGCACCTGTACTCCACGCAGAACCCAAGAGTTCCGTCCTTCTTCCTCACCAGCACCACTGGAGAGGCCCACAGACCGTTTGAAGCCTGGATGATATCGTCGTCAAGCATTTCTTAGACTTGTTTCTGGATGGTCTCCTCCCCTTCACCGAGACTCGGTACAGCGACAGATAATTAGGGGGCAAGTCATGGTCAGTAACAGTTCGATTCTTCCCAACTGCTGTTTGACACAGCCTTGACGATGTGGCGAAGCAGTCACTGAACTCAGCGAGAACTTCAGTGAGCTGTCGTCACTGTGGGGCTGAGAGGGACGGGTCAATGTTGAGCTCTGACGGTGGGGTTCTCTTGCACTGCGTCGGAGAGGCCTCTTTTTGAGATCTCGGTGATCGCTTCTGAGTCCTGAATTTCCTCGACGTAGTCAACAGCTCTTCTTTTTGTAACGTGCTGCGACTCTTGCCGGAAGTTGGTCACAAGGGCTACTGCACGCCTGTCCTGGAGCTCAGTTACGCCTTTTACAATGCCACTCCCTCGTCACGCAGGAAGAAGTTGGACGCTTCCTTCCAACAGTACTACACTGCAGGTGGCTTCTTCGGTCCCGACGGGCTCAAGGACACTCGATAGCGGCGACAGGTTTACGTGGCTGCTAATGACTCGCACTGCAGCTAACGTCACTTTGGGATCTGTCCGCCGACGGAACTGGTTTTCGAAGCATAAGCTTGTTCTCCGCAATGTCGACGATAACTCTGTATTCACACAAGAAGTCCATTCCGAAAATGACGTCCCTCGCACAGTTTTGCGGAACAACGTACTTCACAGGGCAGGTTTCACCACGGATCTCAACGCGAGCAGTGAAGCTGCCGACAGGCGGGATGAGATGCCCGCCGGCGGTTGGTTTTTGTGGTCCGTCGCATGACGGTAGCTTTCAGAAATTGACGAGAGAGTCTCCCTTTGAAAACGGACTAGTCAGCTCCGGTGTGGACGAGTGCCGTCGTGTCGTGGCCGTCGATGATAACGTTGATGTTACTCGAGACTGTTGCGAAAACGACGTTTCGGGGCGTTGCGGCGTTAGAGTTGGAGAGCTCCGACGATCTTCGAGGATCTTGGCATTGTTCCGTCTTCGGCAACACCACCTCCCGGCATTGCCGAGCCTAGTTTTCCCGACGGGAAGCGATGGACGACAGGCTCTCTCGGCGAGACCGACAAAAGGGCGATGGTGAGCGTCGCGGAGATGGTGAACAAAGTCCTCGGCGGGGAGACGACTTAGGAGATTAAGAGCGACGGAGGTAGTCCTGGAGGTCCCGAGGTCGCCCTCAAAGACTGTGGTCGAGGGCCGTTGTGCGCATACTCTGCAAGACCCAGCTGAAGGTAGGGCCATTGACGGTAGATGTGGTCCACTTCACCGCAGTGATCACGTCACCAGCGGCGTCGATCGGCCGTTCGCCCCACGCCAGTCTTCCGGGGTGCGAGGGGCTCCCGGCAGGCGGACCGGATCTGGTCGTCGTGGCGTCGGACGTGCTGCGACGCTGTAGACTGACGTTGGGGCGGAGCGACATTGGTGCGAGGATGAGGCGGAGGCCGTCGGGCCACTGCGGCGTAAGTTAACGTGGGCTTTTCGGGGACTGCTACGACGACGGGAGCCTTTGGTTGGATGGCTCTCTGGATTTCCTCCTCCGCGGCCTCGGCGATAGAGAGCGAAGAAGCTGCTCGATTGGCGGCGGGTAGCTGCTTTCGGAGCTCTTTACGTACGACGTCGCGAATCATCTCCCGAATTCCAGTCAGGCTGGAGCTATGGTCCAATCTCGATGGCGAGGGGGAAACCACGCCGGGGCGCCGCTGGTAGTGGGTTGCCCTTGCCAGGATGGCGCGCTCCATGTCCGTCGCCTCGGTGACAAATTCTTGAACGGTTGTCGGCGGGTTACGCACGAGTCCACCGAAGATGTCGTCGTTCACTCCACGCATCTGACTACGCAGCTTCGTTTCCTCGGTAGACTGAGGGTCGGCGCGGGAGCTCAGCAGGAGGACGTCTTTCACGAACCTCGAGACGCACTCATTAGGGTGCTTGGTCCTCAATTGCAGCAGGTCTGCGGCCCTCTTTCTTCGGTGTTGACTGGCGAACGTACGTGGTATGTGATTCTTTCAGAGGTCCTGCGAAGTGAGAGACGCTTTGTGGTTTGCGAACCAGCGCCTTGCAGTACCTTCAAGCGAGACATACAGGTACTGCCGGCGCTGCTCATCACTCCACTCATTGTGGCGGGCCACGCGATCGTAGTGGTTGATCAAGTATTTGACGTCCTCATAGATTTCGCTGAGAAAGGCAGCAGGTGTCTGCGGAGCGATGGGAAGGACGACGACCGGCGGGGTGGTCATGGCCGGGATCATCTTCTTCCGGTTCTCGGACAAGAGACCTTACTCCGGGGACTGACTTCTTGTACGACGGCTTTTTCGGGATTCGGCGTCTTCGGCGAAGGGTAGCCTTCCGGGGCTGAGTGCCTCACTTGGCCGGGGTGACTTTGGAGGTGTACGCTTTACGAGCATGGAATGCAATACCCCGCACCTCTACCAAAGTGTCACGAATGAAAAATGATGAGGCGGCGAATAACTGAAGAGGCTAAACGTAATGTGGGGCGAACTTGTGTCCGAAATAAAATATGACAAAGGCTGACGTCGCAGGTGTCGATGCCGGCGAAACAGCAGGATCGAGCGCTGGGGCGAGACTGACAGTATAAGGCCACAAAGGGCTCCTCTTTAGCGCTCTCGTTTTTAGAACACTCTGTAGTCGAACATTCCGTACTAGAACATTCTGCTCTAGAACTAAACACGACCTTCTCGAATTTTCTATAAGCATCGTCTTAGAAGTAAATACAGACATCTGCCGGTCCCAGGATTCAAAGCCGGGACCTCTGCGAGACAGTCGGGGGCGGTGCACACTGGGCTACCTTTATGCACACTGCAATATCATTTGGCAGGTTGGTACGAATTTGTGGTAAATACATAATTCATCAGTATGCGGAGGTCAAGTTCGTCTGCTTCTCGCGCAGGGGGTAGCGGTGACGTTAGAACGCCGAGCCCTGACTGGCTGATCGCAGTCCCCTATCTGAGCGTCGTCTGCTCCTTTGCAACGTCGTCTGCTCGCAACGTCTTCTGCGTCTGTCTTACCTTTCCTGCGACTTTTGTAAGTGGAGAGGCCAGATTCACGAAACTATCTTACGCCAAAAATATGCGTAAGACAAAACTTAAAAACAAATTCGTATTCACGAACCGAAATTTTCGTAAGTTTTGCGCAGGTTACGACAAAATCCTACGACAGCTCCGAAGCTACGCACTTGTTACGATCAAATCAGCATGGCCGACAGCGTCGCGGTCGCGACGACCAACGGACGTTTATTTTTCTACGTGCGCTTCTCTCGCGTCCCGACTTCAAGCAGCAAGAAAAAGTAAAAAGTACTTGAACCAGACCACGACGAACAAGAACGCTGGATCCACAAACACCCGGGAAAAGCTCCAACGGCCACGATTCCACCGACACCGACCAAGCGAACTCGGCAGATAGGCCTAGCAGCCACTCCGACTCGGTGACCGTCTGCCCACGACCGGCTGGCGTGCTGAATGGAATGTGCCCGCGCGACCCTTGTGAACCCTTCCCGTATTATACTGTGATCACTGACCTCAATTTTAGATTAAGAGGTCAATCTCTTCCTCTTGTCATCTCCTTGTTTTCCGAGGCAACGGTGACTCTCGCCGGTGAAAAAGCGGTGAATATCCGACAGACGCAGGAAAGGTAAAGGAGCCATCGCTTTGACTAGCAGACGTAAAGCAGACGACGTTAACTGCGCCAACCCGCCGACGCCGTTAAAGAATGAGGAGTCTTGCCGCACACGAAAGGGGGAAAAGTATTTGGGAGGGAACTTGCGGACACTAACACGCTCACTCTCGGTTCTTAGCAAACAAACCTCGGCGTCTCGGGACACCTCGCCAGTGAGTACTTTGACTTCCCTCCTGATGCGCGTCTGCTAGTTGTTCGACAAAAACAACGAACCGCTCGAGTTATTTCGTCTGCCTTCTCTGAAAGGCGAAGTCGAGCTCGCTCGTAAAGACCTGCACTTCCGAAAGTCGCAGGAAAGGTAAGACAGACGCAGACGACGTTGCGAGCAGACGTTGTTGCAAAGGAGCAGACGACGCTCAGATAGGGGACCGCGATCAGCCAATCAGGGCTTGGCGTTCTGACGTCACCGCTACTTCCTTTCTCATGCGCAGAAGACGAAAATGAGCCCACTTGCGAGGCGTATATTGTCACATATGACGACGTGGCGAAACAAAAAATGACTGAGGAAACTGAAACGTTTAAGGCGGCGGTCCCACGGCCCAAACCATAATACCAGTGGCAGGTGTGCTTACGTTTCTGTTTTGGTGCACATGTCGCGTCTGGACGCGCGCTACGTATTTCCATATTTTTCAAATAAATTGCAAATTCATCATCACTATTTTAGTGAAGAATGTGATAGGCATTTTTAAAAAGTTAAGGTACAATAAGAAAACAAATGTGCAACTTTTGATATTTTCAAGGACATACCTCTATACATTTCGAGTTTGTAAATTTGTAATGCATCCTAAACGCGTTCTTATTTTTTTATTGAATAGAGGGATGACTCATCTAGTTTCGTGAATGCCTGTTTTTCATAACTGGCGTGCTCACAGTTTTCAATGTTTATTAAAGAAATATATTTTTACGCAAATTTTAAGTGTCGAAACTCAGTTTCACGTCGTAAGGCAGCCATGACATTTAGGGGAACGCTCTTGGTAAATATAGGAACTCAGCATAAAACATATAAGAAGTGCAACTCCAGCAGTTCTTTTGTAAGCACCTGTTGATTGTGATAAAATTTCAAATAATTCTCTTTACGCGTTCTATTGTTTTCTAAGATATTGTTCTGGCATCCGATCTCATTTTTTTTTAAATTGTATGCTAGAGGAATTGGGCTGGTTCTTCGTAAGGCTGGTTTTGTTGTATTTATATTTAGATTTGTTTTTAAAGATATTTAAATCCTGAGATTATTTTGAAGCTCCACTCTGTACGCAACAAGCCGGTTTCAGAGAAGAGGACAGCTTTCTAAGCAACTACTCTTTAATTAGAGATTTTGTCCTTGTAATTAAAATCATTTTCTATAATTGTAATCTTTTTAAACAGGGTAATTGTCTTAAATATTAAAAAGGACTTATGTTGTAGCAGACAACGCGCACTTGCGTCATTGTTTGAAGGTGGTTGAAATTCGAGGTTGATAAGTTCAGGAAAAGAGGCGCTGATTTTGTCTTCGACGCAGAGGGTTCTCGTCTCAAATATTTTTCTTGCGCATCACCCTCTTTCTTGTAGTGAATCAGTTAAGGCTGGTTCACACTCTACCTTTTCTTACGTTACATTACAATATCTTACGTAGAAGTCACTGGGACTTTTGTGCTTCATATTAAATGTGGCTACGAGTTCAAACAGAAAAACTGGCACGCGACATTCTAGCCACGAATGTTTCGGTGACTTGCACCTGCCATAACTTAACGTAAGAAAAATGCACAGTGTAAACGGGCCTTTTGTCTTGCGAGTAAAAGCAAATTGAGCCTTTCCACTCTGGTGAAGAAGGAAGAGCAGCGGAGGTGTAGCTTCTGTTCTCGGAGGTGGCTTTCCAGGCGAGCGATCTGCTCTTCTTTCGCAAGGGAATCTGAAGCCCTCGACGCAACTGAGTTTTAGGCGAAAGCGGCCTCGCGGCGGTTGCGGAATCCTTCGCGCTGCTGCGCGCATCGCCGCTCGTTCCGTTCCCGCTCTTCTTCCTCCGAAGAAATGCTGCCGCCAGCTATGAGCCACGGTAGCAACCTGTTGTCTGATTGCCGAGGGTGGAAAAGTTGCCGCGATCTTTGAGCGACGGCGGCAAGCAGAGAACCGGTAAACAGAACACTCTCGACAACTGCCGCCATCTATGAGCGACGGCGGCAACCAGAGTGTTGTGTCGACCACGGGTGTAGAGATTTGTTCGGTACCGGACACGATCCTGGGGGAACTAGACCTCAAGGTGCAACCCGCAGCGTACATCACGTTTCGGTCCTTTTTTGACGGTTTATATATTTCTTTCGATGTATCCTACAACTATAAAGGTAATGTCCAATCAAAGAGCAGTTCTTCAACACTAGTTTATTGTCTCAATATTACAACTAATTTCAGTTGTTAGTTAATTATTTAGCTTTTATTAAACCTCAGTCTCTAGTATTGAAAAAAATATTTATCGTGTTATATCGTCCCAGCGTCCATGATATTATACGTGAGCGTTCGGTTGAATATAATAAAGTATAAAAGTAAGTAACGAACTGTACAAATGTTGTGTATCTTGAAAACAAAAAAAGTTTAAAATGGTATTATATTTGGTGCTACAAAAAGGAACTACGTTAATTCATCAAAATTACGAGACATTAAATTATAAAGCATCATTCGATATCACATTTTCTAGAACTTCAATGTTAATATATTATACATTAGGAATGTTATAATACCTCAAACTTTTCCCATGCAGTTACGGCGAAATACACTTTCGTAATATAAAATACAGATGGCGACACGTGTTCAAGAATAGCTTGATGTGCATCTTCCGTCGTGTGCAGCTTGGAACGCCACGTGAAAGACATAAAAAAGCCCCAGATGTTGGGGCGTCGGGTTCCTGATGCCGGAAGTGAGCGAGCCAGATATGTCAGAACAACAAGCACGAGGATGCGGGTGCACCACAGCTGCTTTGCGCGCGTTCAACTTTGCGTCGGTAAAGCCCCTTCATGCGTCGGTAAACTTGCCTGACTATACAGGAGGCTGTGGTCTGACGCGATCCGAATGAAATGGGCGTCTTGAAAGGAATTTTGCCTTTGGAATTCTGCCACGCATGCCAAAACATTTGAATGTTTTTATCACCTCCAAAAAATTGTTTTGGCAGTCAGACTATGCTTGTCGGAATGGTTAGACTTTGTTTTATTTCAAAAACCACCTCGGTGGCTCTTAAGTGGCAAAACTAGTAAAACAAAACACAAAATATTAAAACATCTCAGTGTCTCTGAGCCAACGCGGTGGCCCATGAATCCATATTTGTCGGGTTTAAATATCGCCCGAGGTGCCCGCAATATGACGGATGCCACCCTGGGATTTCGATTGAAAGCGAAAAAAATTCAAGTTACTCAAAATGAACCAAACACTTTTTTTTTATTAGGGCGTTGTATAGGCGGTGGCAATTTCGCGCGCCGCCAAGACGGCGTTTAGTTTTAGCTTATCGGTATGTTGCGCTGAGCCTCGGTCATTCGTTTTGCTTTAGCGCTTGCATGTGTCTTACTTTGTTCCGTCTACTACGAACGGAGTTGCATATCCCCCACGGGGGGTCGTTGCCCGCGGGCCTTGCCTCTTACCCGGGGCTCCAGACACACAAATCTACGCGGGCGTTCGGGGCAGGCACCGGAGTGCGGCTATCATCGGCTGGCGCGCCATTTCGTAAACTGGGCCGCGTCTCAAGCTCGAACGACTTCCTCGAAGACTTCGGGTCATGTTCCAGTGTTTCGTGACTTCGACTCGAGAGGCACCGGGCGCAACTGGTGTATACGCGCCGGCGTGGACCCGGCATCGTGGGATTCTCCACGAAACGGCTTCCCAGGCGCGCCTTCCGTTTACGTTGAGGCTCCTGCCCGCGCTCCGGGGGAAAGGACGTTTGCTGGCGGGGCACGTTTCGACGATTCTCGCCTAAACCGAGAACCAGTAGATCTTCCTCGGAACATAAACATATCGGGGTTTAGACTCTCAACCGCAGGGCCCGATCTTAATGACCACCTCGGCAACAGCAACGAACTCTCGTGCGATAGGTCGAGAGTGCGTCGGGGCCTCAACCCAATGGGATGCAGACGAAGCCCTCATTGGACAGAGCGGCTTCCGGCGCACTGTCTTAAGCCCTGACCGAGCGTGTGAGCCTCGAGTTGGAACGGGCTTGCGAGCCCCTGACTGTTCTCCTCCCGCGGTTCGCCGCGTTACCTGCCGCACGCGGCAGCCCTTGTTCGCCGGCTACTTAGCCATCGCCCTCACTGTGCGCGGTAGGACACTTGACTTCGTGTCTCGCGATCGTAAGCCTGTGAGGCCAGTTATTCCCAGTTGTTTGATTGTATCGTGTACTCCGGAAAAGTGCAAGTAAAGTTTTGTGTTTTAATCGAACACTAAGCAGTCTTGGTCGTCCCTGTCCCGAGTCCTCGCCGCCTACAGCCAGCTCTCCAGCAGCCAGCATCGTTCCACGGTCCCCCGGTCCTCGACGGTAGACACCTCCAGGGTTCCCATCGAGGTCCGGGACAACAACCTTACAACTACTGGCGCAGTCGACAGGACGTGGACGTCGTCGGCGACTTCGAAGTCATCGATTGCCATCAAGAAGACGACGCCTGCTGTTGCTGCGGGGCACCTGTGGTGACGCCACCCTCGGCGGGCGGCGACAACGGCCCGGGGCGACGACAGGAGCACCGAGCCTCGAGAGTGACCCTACTGACTACAGGTAGGTGGTCTCGCCTCTCCGTCAGAGTTTTAGGGGACACCGCCTGAGGCAGGGTTCAATGCCAGAGACGCGGAGGGGAACCTCGACCGTTCCGCACGGTGCTGCCGACAGCAGCGATATGGAAGCTAGTGGGGGACAGGGTTCACCGCCCAACTCCCAAGCAGAGGAGTTGGGCACGACCTTAGAGATTGAGAGAGAGAAGACGCTACAGGCGCAGATCCTCCTTCAACAAATGGAGGTCCAACTTAAGATGACGGAGCTCACCGCAATCAGGGGAGCGAGGGCCGGCGTTGGCGAGCGGGACCCGGGCATCGAAAGGGGGAGGCTCTTAAGCACTACTCAAAAATGCTTCATGGAGCAATACCAAAATTTCCCCAGGAGGCGGAAGTCCCAGTGTGGTTCGAAACGGTAGAGTGTCTTTTTGAGAGGTATGCGGTGCCGCGCGAAATACAGGCACATTTAGTCTACCCGCTGATCGCGACCCGACTGGCGTACCTCTGCGCAGGCATGAAGGATGGGGAGTTCACTTTCGCACATCTGAGGTCAGTGGTGCTCGCCGAGCTCCGCCTCTCGGCGGACGAATACAGGAAGAGGTTCAGCACCGCGTTTAAAAAACGCGACGAGACGTGGAAACAATTCTCGACCCGACTGGCCAGCTATCTACAATACTACTTGGAAGCCAGGGACGTGAAAGATTTCCCTAAACTGACGTCGTTGTTGGTCGCGGACCGCATGAAGGAGGCGATGGGAGAGGACGCGCGCGAGTACGTCACCCTCCGAGAGGGCAAGGAATGGCTCAGTCCCGCGGACATCGCCGACCTCTTGGCGGTATATAACGCAGCGAAGAGCGCGCCCCGAGGCCAGGGAGCGGGGGAGAAGAGAGGCGCCGGAGCAGAAAACCGCTTTCACGACGGAGGGAGAAACGATCAAAAGAAACCGACGGGAGACGGGAGACCCCCGCGAGACCGTCGAACGCACCGTTGCGTAGCTGGCGTAACTGCGACATGTGTGGCAGCCCTTCCCACCGGGCGGCGGAATGCCCACGAGCGCGGGAGCCAAAGCCGTCTGCTTCGGGCGCGAGGGTTCAGAATGTCGAACTGCGCGAGACAGGGTCCGACAGGCTGACTTTGAGAGTGTCGAAGGTGCTTGAGGAACAGCCGGCGCCCTCCGCATTGACGCACGTTCACGTAATGTGCGGCGGACAGGTGATACAGGCTCTCGTGGACTCGGGGGCGGAGATAACGGTCGTTAGGGAGAGCCTTCTACCGATCGAGGTGGGTGAGCCCAGCGGCTCCGTAACCCTCGTGCCCGCTTTCGGTCAAAAGGTAAACGCGAAGCTGGTCACGCTCCTCATGGGGCTGCTGACCGAACTGGACGCTCCAACGTCCCAGAAGGTGCACGAGACGGTGTCAGTGATATGCGCCCTAACAGACGACCTTGCCCCGCACACCGATTGTTTGCTCGCCTTGGATGCATGGGAGGCCCTCTCCACCAGCGCGCGGCGTGACACGACCCCGCCGGGCGCCGACACTTTCGGCGGTGCCCAGTCCGCCGGAGCCGTGGGGTTGGTGAAGGAGGCAGACGGGGCAACTGACAGCGCAGAGTCCCCGACAGAGCAGGAAAACGCGTGTCAGGCGGAGACGCCTCGCGCCGAGCCGCGGGCGCCAGATGTCGGGCCGGCCCTCAGTGGAGCAGGTCGGCGGTTGGAGTTGGCCCGGGCGCAGGGGGAGGACCCGACACTGGCGAAGGCGTTCCGCGACGCGGGGATCGCTAAGGGCGGCATGTTTGTCGAGGACGGCCTCTTATACCACCAGGATCGCATTGCCGGCGACAGGGTGACACAACTCGTTCTCCCGCGAGAGCGAAGGGGGACGTTTTGCTGCTGGCGCATGAGTCCCCGTCGGGTGGTCACCTGGGCACCCGTAAAACTATGGCGCGGATAAAATACAGTTTTTATTGGCCAGCCATGGAGGCAGACGTAAACCGGGAGGTGCGAAGCGCGCTCGGGCTTTGCGGTTATTATCGCGATTATGTCCCGAACTACGCAGAGATCGCGCGGCCGTTGACGGAACTGACCGCTAAACGCGTTCCTAACACGGTCCCGTGGGACCAAAGGGCGGAGGACACCTTTGAGGCACTCAAACAGGCGTTGGGTGGCGCCGCGGCACTGTCCACGCCCGACCCGCGGCGACCATACTGGCTCTTCACTGACGCGTCCGATTTCGCCGTGGGAGCCTGCCTAGCGCAAACATCTGACGATGGGAAGGAGGTCCCAATCTCGGTCGCCAGCTACAAGTTCTCGCCTACCCAGGCGCGTTGGGCAACCATTGAGAAGGAGGCCTTCGCCGTAGTTTGGGCCCTTAGACGGTTCGACAACTGGCTTTTGGGGCCGAGGTGAGGGTGGTTTCAGACCACAACCCGCTCTCCTACCTGACTAGCAGCACCCCCAACAGTGCGAAGCTCATTCGGTGGGCTCTCGCGCTGCAACAGTACAACCTCACACTGACGCACCGTAAGGGCAGGGCCCACGGGAACGCCGACGCGCTGTCTAGGCTCCAAAATAACTACTGGGAACGTAGCGAGGAGGGAGAATGCTCTACAGCGTAAACTGGCGGTGTCCTCCCGCGTTGACGGATGGGTGGGGCCGCCTCCTCTGGCCTTGTCCGTTTAAACTGCCGGGACGTGTGTGTGTGCTAAACTCTTGTGATGTTCTCCGAAGATGGAACTCTCCAGCGTCCCTTGTACGTCATATTCTTCTTTTTTTGTGCTTTGTTGCCGTGTACTTTAGCGTGCGTTCTCATTTTTGCAAATTGTACCCGTATGTACTGTGTGCCGTTTTCAGGTTGCTGAGTTTGCAGTGCGCGCGGTGAGCCGTAGCTACGTTTCTCTCGCAACTTTGAACTAAACGTTTTTTTTTTTTTGTGGTTCAGCGTTGCTCTTGATAGCATTTCGCGAGAGTCCGGTTTTATAATGATCTTTATTAAGTCTTTTCTTTTGTTATTGTTGTTGTTTCTGCCACCACTCTATCCTTTTAACTGCTAACCCGGCCAAGAAGTCCGGGCGCAGTCTCTGGGAGGGACGTGTAGAGGCGGTGGCAAATTTCGCGCGCCGCCAAGACGGCGTTTAGTTTTAGCTTATCGGTATCTTGCGCTGAACCTCGGTCATTCGTTTTGCCTTAGCGCTTGCATGTGTCTTACTTTGTTCCGTCTACTACGAACGGAGTTGCATATCCCCCACGGGGGTCGTCGCCCGCGGGCCTTGCCTCTTACCCGGGGCTCCAGACACACAAATCTACGCTGGAGTTCGGGGCAGGCACCGGAGTGCGGCTATCATCGGCTGGCGCGCCATTTTGTAAACTGGGCCGCATCTCAAGCTCGAACGACTTCCTCAAAGACTTCGGGTCATGTTCCAGTGTTTCGTGACTTCGACTCGAGAGGCACCGGGCGCAACTGGTGTATACGCGCCGGCGTGGACCCGGCATCGTGGGATTCTCCACGAAACGGCTTCCCAGGCGCGCCTTCCGTTTACGTTGAGGCTCCTGCCCGCGCTCCGCGGGAAAGGACGTTTGCTGGCGGGGCACGTTTCGACGATTCTCGCCTAAACCGAGAACCAGTAGATCTTCCTCGGAACATAAACATATTGGGGTTTAGACTCTCCACCGCAGGGCCCGATCTTAATGACCACCTCGGCAACAGCAACGAACTCTCGTGCAATAGGTCGAGAGTGCGTCGGGGCCTCAACCCAATGGGATGCAGACGAAGCCCTCATTGGACAGAGCGGCTTCCGGCGCACTGTCTTAGGCCCTGACCGATCGTGTGAGCCTCGAGTTGGAACGGGCTTGCGAGCCCCTGACTGTTCTCCTCCCGCGGTTCGCCGCGTTACCTGCCGCACGCGGCAGCCCTTGTTCGCCGGCTACTTAGCCATTGCCCTCAGTGTGCGCGGTAGGACACTTGACTTCGTGTCTCGCGATCGTAAGCCTGTGAGGCCAATTATTCCCAGTTGTTTGATCGTGTCGTGTACTCCAGAAAACTGCAAGTAAAGTTTTGTGTTTTAATCGAACACTAAGCAGTCTTGGTCGTCCCTGTCCCGAGTCCTCGCCGCCTACAGCCAGCTCTCCAGCAGCCAGCTTCGTTCCACGGTCCCCCGGCCCTCGACGGTAGACACCTCCAGGGTTTCCATCGAGGTCCGGGACAACAACCTACAACTACTGGCGTACTAAGTGATTTTTTGTTGATTTTGCTTGTAAAAACCTTGAATATTTTTGTTTGCATTAACTGATGAAGCCACTGAAGCAGCGCCAAGAGCGCGAGGTAGAGACGTTCGTTCTTTTTTTGTGCCTGTGAGGTCGGGCTAAACTAGAGCTACTAAATAAGCTACGCTCTATACACATCTTGGGGCTTAAAATGATGGTTGCCAGTTATCTGAAGCTTTATATGTAATCACGAAAAACAGTTTTCCGTCCACCACAAATTTTTAAACTGTTCGCGACAACGCAAAGCAATAATACGTGAGCTTCCTAACATCGAAACTAATGCTGAGGAAGTCGGACTTTTGAATCATGACGATCGGCGGTTGCGTTTAATTTGTAGTAGCCACCAAAATGGCGGCACCCAAAACAATATCAGGGAAAAAGTGCCAATACTCTAAGCGTAGCTCATTTGGTTTAGCTCACAAGCAGATCGGAGCACGTGGAGAAATGCACTAATGCGAGCTCCGTTCAAAGCACGGAACTCACGCTGCAGAACCTGGAGGGATTAAAGCCCCTCGATGTGTTTGAGTTAGTCTTTAAAATAACGTCAAATGTGACAGTGCATGGCACCCCTGTCTCGAGCGGCCCTTAGAGGAAAATGGCGGCGCAGTACTAAAATTACTGGCCCTTGAAAGTAACGGTAACGTTGCTTGAAAGCGCAAAGCGGTGAAGCACCCGCTCGTGGCACGTGTCTTGCGCGTTTCCAAAACAATGTTTGGCGGTACTTGTGAAAAACGCCTTAGGACAAGGGGCTTAGCAGGGATCCTGGGTTCTGTTTCCCATATGCATCCTACCGTCGTGCGATCGTGTATCACATATACTGCGTGATGCACGTTCAAGACCCCCAGCTAACAGTTGTACTGCACGTTATAATCTACAAGGGATAACAATGTCGCTCTACGAAACACCGTCTCTCTAAAAACCAACGACAAATTTCGAATGTGATGTTAGATTTGTACTTTAATGTGAGTCATCGTTATTATTCTTTTCTACATCTTTGATTATGCGGCTCTTCTTTGTGATGAAACATACTATAGTTGTCGGGCTTCTGGAAAATATTCATCAACTAAGAAAATACCACGTGAACGCAAAAGACAAAAAGAACAGCAACATAGGCGCACCTAATGAAAATAAATTATATAGTAAAAAAGTGATTGTATTTCTATTTTAAAAGGTTTGAACGCACCAAAAGCTATAAACGTCAGCTACATGCTTTGAACGGTGCGCTAGTTTACTGGAAGAGTAGTTCAGGGCAGCATGCTCGCGCTGGTATGGTCCGCTTCGCTACCACGATAAAACCAAATACTTACTGGTAATGTAGTTAGTGAAACAAAGCTTACCTTCTTTATATGTGCAATGCCCTCAGTTTTCACGTAATTTCACATTTGTTTATCATAATTTTTTCGTTTCCCGCTGCGATTCAGCTCGTGCTCTTCTGTGCGCTACATGCATTAGGGACCAGGTGCATTGTATTTCGCGCATTGCACCAAAAACCTACGCTACTTGCCACGTGTGCCACAAACAATTCCAGATATTCTAAACTTCACATGTGGCCGTTGCGTCAGTAAGCAATATTGTTTGTCAAGAACAATTGCAATTGCATGAAAGCACATTTGAAAAACTGGTTCTAAGTACACGACCATTGCCATGCAGTGAATACTTATAACCGGCGCCGAGATGATTTGTAGCTGTCAGCAGGGGATGTTTTTCTATCAACCCAGAGTTAGAATGTTTCCTTTTTTTTTGTAGCAATCGGGAGACAACTTAATCCAAATCTGAGGGTAATAAAGTACTATGAACATTCAAACATAATGGCCTGTGCAGTATATGTGTACAAGGTCTATCTTTCGACGCACTCTTAAAAGGCCTCTAGGCACGCCAAAAAAATTCGAAGTGCCAGCCAGTGCCCTGTGATGTAACAATGTACCCCAAGGTTTCGGGGCGGTCAGAAGGGAGGTATCGACCTACGTCACTGAAAGTGGGTTCGCCGGAAGTCACTGAGTTTCACTCCTCGTGCTATCCACGGGCATGCCTAACACTTTTTTTTACGAATAGAAAACGAAGTTTCAGTTCCTCTAGCTTTCTATTGCTGCACCGTTGGTTAGTTTGCGTGCTGTAAATGTTGAGGAAAAAGTCAGTAGATCGACGTCATGGAGGTGGTGTACAAAAACAAGGTCGTCATTTTTCCTCGGATTTTCAAATGCTTTTCATCTCAAAATGAAGTTCTTCCCGGCTCTCCAACTTGTTCCATCGACAGATTACAGCTTTTCGGAGACGGACATGTATTGTGAAGAAATCTATGCCTGATGCTGAAGTCACACGTTCGAAATCCACCGAAGACCACTCCTATTCATCCCAGGCAATTCTAGGAGCAAGGGGTGAACCCCTTAACAGCGACAACTAATTAGTCTTCGTCAATTGCCCTCACGCAAGCTGACCCAACGCAGAGCCAACTTGAATCTACGACCATGGATATGGATCTCCAAATCACTGACGACCAAGAGGGATTCATCTCGATTACGAACAAGAAGCGCCACCACTCCAGTGACACTATCATCTCAAAATCAACCATTCAGACTGCAGAGCATTTGTAGGTCTCACTGTGATCTTCTCCAACTCTATCCTGAACAATCATTGATGAAATTGAACATGAACAAAGTCTCCGACGCCGTGGAAGTCCACTGCCCGGAGTGCATCCTAATGGTACGTCCAAACAAAAGACTTAATCTCATCGCAGTAGACACACGAAATTCGCTCGCTACCAAAACACTCCATCAAATTACTCAGCTTTGTGAAACGGACTTCAGGGCGCACGAACCAGGACTCCGATCTGCTGCAGTAGGCGTCATATGGGGCGTAAAAAGGGCGTCGCTGATTCAGACATGCAGAAGTATATGTCTTCAGATATGCCCATCTTCCATATTAGGTGACTGGGGGACTCTGTAGCTGTCAAAATAATGTTTAACTCACCCATTCTGCAAAGATATGTGCTCTTATCTCGAGTCAGATATCAGGTGTGGCAATTGAGGAGCGTCCTTTGCAATGCGAGCACTGGCCGCTATGGTCACAAAGGCGTAATTTGCGAAAAGGAACAAACCTGTTCCAGATGCGGGGAGGGCACAGCAGAAAAACATGTCACGCTGATCACCCTGAAATGCATCAATTCTGGAAGTCAGCATGGCGCACTCCCATGTACTTGTCTGGTGCGCATTGAATAGCAGAGAAAAACTGAGCTTCGCAAAAAGCACTTTGGGACTGTCACAGCTCCTGCAAGTGACACCATCATGCAAAGGCAACATGAGTAGCCTACGACAGAAGGGCGCTTTGAAAACGTGTAAAAAAATCAAGAGTATACAGAAACACCGCGTTCTTCATGTTCTGCGCCTATAAATCTTTTAGAGATTTTTTAACTGGCAACTCTCCATCTAAACCCTCTCCAAAAAACTATGTGCAGGGCAGTACAACCACAAAATTCATGCAAGTTCACCAAGCCCAGTCAAGGGAAAAGCCGGCAACTCAAAGAATCACACCCCCTTATGGTGGTAATCTTGCCTCTGCCTCTATCGCCAAGCATGTGTCCGACAGAAGTAAGTTATCAGAAAAGAGACTCACTACTTAACACAGCTTTAGGTATGTTTCTTGATTTTTGTCACAGGCTTTATTAGACGAAGCAACAACACTTGGGCTCCGATAGTACACAGTCTGATGGATTTAATTTCGCCAAAACTAGATTGGCTCAACTAAGTGAACCATTTCATGATATCCTCGATCAAACTACGGTTTTCCATAGGAATTCAAATGGCATTAGCTCAAAAATGTCGGACGTCAAACAATTTGAGCATGAACACTCTTTCCCTCTGCTAGAGATATCAGAAGCTCGAATAGATGGTATTTCAAAACTTCTACTCTCAAGATATTCATTTATTACATCAAAAAGGACAAACGGGGTAAGTGGGGCGTTAATAGATATCCGGGTTTACCTTGTTTCTACCGAGTATGAGGTCTCCCCACATTAAGCAAACGAATATGCCTGCGTGATTGTAAGAAACAAATCAAAAACATTTACACTCTTTACCGCATTCATTCGGCCTCAAGTTCTTTTTTTATGTTGGCCGTCTGGAAGCCCTATTAGAGGTGACTCAACCCCCTCATGTACTCTGTGGCGGTCTTAACGCTAATCATGTACTTTGAGGTTGCAGGTATAAAGAAAAGCGAGGTTCTGCACTAATCGGTATCCGTGAAATATTTAATCTATGCCTCTTAAACGACGGCAGTGCAACTTTTAACGGGGGAGAGAGTAGCAGCGCACTAGACCTAACTTTCGTATCAGCGGAGCAATACCATAATTTTCGCTGGACTACTGACCGTAAAAGTAGAGGAAGGAACCATATGCCGCTTCCAATATTTTATAATGGATTTATTCAGCGCAAAAAGACTCAAACTTTGGCTGCCACAAAGTGGGAAACTTTTACTGAAGTTGCGAACGAGTCTATTACAACCACCACATTGGATAAAGAACTCTGACCTATATCAAAAGAATGCTAAAAAAATCGTAATTTCAAAAAACAATGCCCTTTGACAGAAATGATAGAGATTCGGAGTACGAGAAACTACGAGCTATCAGGCGAAGAGATGAAAGAAAAGCAAAGAGAATAAAGAATCTTGAAGATCGGCGAGCTGAAAGGAGAGCGCAAAAGAAGGTCAGACGGCATTTAGATTCCCTTGCGCGAAAATTATGGAGATAACTATGTGCATCATTACACGCCAAAAAGAGCCTTCTGGAAATGTGGCGAATAGTTCGTGGAATCGGACGCCAGACACACCACTAACGCTATTCTTTCAGAGCTATTGATTTCAGAAAACACTGCACTGAGCTCGAAATCGCTAAGTTTTATTGCAAACTAATATGAAACAACGCAGCTATAGACAATAATAAACAACACAAAACTCCCGTGCAAGTTGACTTCAGACAAGATCAGCCATTCACACTGAGTGAACTTGACAGCGCGCTACAAAATACCAAGAAAATTCTTCGCCTGGTCCTGATGGAGTGACGTATGCTGCCCTTTCTCGACTGAAGAACGCTCCACGGCGTAGATTACTTGAAGTATTCAACACATCCTTTACAAATAGCTCAGTCCCCACTGAATGGAAAAGAGCCAAGATTGTGCCTATCTTGAAATCGGGTCAATTTCAATTATATTTAAGATCATACAGACCAATCGCTCTCACTAGTTGTATAGAAAAAGTCATGGAAAAAATTATACTTACAATGCTCAACTGGTACCTAGAAATCAATAACATATACCATTAAGTAATGTCTGTTTTTAGAGCTGGGTGGTTAGCAGCAGATAATGTAATAAACCTAGTTATTTGTGTAGAACATGGCATATCACAAATGCAAACAACAATAGGAATCTTTCTCGACATTAGCAAAGCATTCGATTGCATTCAACACTCTGCCATATTAGCGGCTTTATCTGAATACAAAATATGTAACCAAATATACGCATGGATCCAAGATTACCTTTCTGAAACAACTATATTCATGGATACAGTGGAAGGTTGCACCTCCTATCATACTGTTAGTATGGGTGTCCCACAAGGGTGGCGTCCTCAGTGCGACGCTATTCAATTTAAGTCTGATATCACTCGTGCAACATCTACCCCAAGGGGTGAATATTACTTTCTATGCAGTTGAGGTTTGCATATGGACGACTAACCGAAATCGATTTATCTCTCAAAGAAAGCTTCAACAGGCCCTTCGAATAATCAGTAATTTCCTTCATTCACGCGGACTCAGCCTCTCACCTGAAAAAAGAGTAGCAATGGCCTTCACACGCATGTCAATGAAAACATTTACTTTAGTCCTTGCAGAAAAATTGATATCTTATGCTTCTAAACACACATTTTTGGGATTCACTCTTGACATGAACCTGACATGAACACCCCACATCAAACGATTGAGGAAGAAAATTGACTCATCGTGTCATATAGTTTGTTGTTTGACCGGTAAATCCTAGGGTAAATCTTCATATTCCATGCTTTGATTACAAAATTCTCTCGTGAATGGCTTGCTGCGATATTCATTACCCGTACTTCACACATCTGCGTGCAACATGAAGAATCTCCAGGCTGGACATTATAAATCTTTACGGTTATGTCTCGGATTGCCACCAGACTCACCCACGATACCAACACTTGCCGAAGCCGGACCATTTCCGCTTGAAATAATGCGTATTCAGGAAATTCGGCGCGTGTATCTCAGATACAAAGCTCAGCATCGCCAAAATCAAATTAAGAATGCACTTTTGAGGCGCCCGAACGTGGAGATTCCATCGCACATCGCACATGTACAGCACAATATCCCACAATTAGCTCTCTTCTCCGAAGCTTCACATTGTCCACTTTGGATCTTGCCTCCACCCATTGTGTCTCTACACATAAACAGGGTTGAGAAAAATCCTCACAGTTCAAAGGTGTTCTGCTATAATACACATTGTCACATATACATACTAGGTACCCGGACATTATGCATAAATTTACCGATGGATCAACAAGTGTAAGCTCCTCGTCCTCAGGGTTGTTTATCCCTCCTATATAACTAATTCCGTCCTTCAAAATCTCAAAAAGAGTATCATCAACTGCAGCTAAACTCCATGGCATCAAAAAATTGCGGTGGCTTATCTCAAATATGCCTAGATATACGTAGCGTGAGCTTATGTGCACAAAATGAGAGGCGCTATCAAGCAGCTCCGGTGCAGCGTCAGACTTGCCTACTGCGCAACGGATGCGGACAGCTGGGGACGCGGCGGCACCAGTGCGTCTGCCAGGGCTATGTCGTCTCGTATGCGAAGACCGGCAAGGCGCCGGAGGTGGCGCGGAGCCCGGTCTTCGCGGAGCCCGTGAGGGTGGCGGCTCCTTGCTCCGGCACGCTAGCTGTGCGTCGTGTGACGTCACTGCTCCTCGCGCTTGCGCAGACCGGCGAGGCGCGCGTGGTGGTGGCGGAGCCCGGGGCGACGGCGGCTCCGCCCCGCCAGCTTTGCGCTGTGTGACGTCACTGCTCCTCGCGCTTGCGCAGCACGGATCACGGCTCATGATGAGAGCCACGCAAAACTGCTCAACCTCGGCCAGTGTAGCTCACGCTACAAATGTACTGCAGCACATTCTAGACTGCAGTCTACGACGAAAATGGGTCTTCTTTTCAGACTCACAAGCAGCACTACAATGCTTAAAAAAACCTTAGCAAATCAACTAATCTGGCGCTCGTTTCTGAACTTCTCTTTATTCGCTCCACGGCAGCAAACATTGGACAACACACTGTGTTTTTAGTGGGTGCCAGGTCACTGTGGTCTTCCTGAAAATGACGCAGCAGATGCTGCGGCTGCCTGCGGACATAACCTAGAGCTTTGCGAAGAGGTAGCGTTCACAAAAATGGACGGTCGTCAACTAATTAGAACATTAGGAAAAAATATTTTCCTTGTGACCTGGACATTTACATATTACCAGACCTTCCCTCATCGCATTAACCCGCTTTTACAGAACTTTCTGCCAAAGGCCTCCCAAGAGATCTAGATATCCTTTTTCATCGGCTAAGACTCAACGTAAACTACACAAATCAGCACAAATACAAAGTGGGATTTATATGCTGCCCTAACTGCAGTGAATATAATATACCAGAAACTTTTGAACATATCATTTCCGACTGTTCACTCTACAACATTGAACGTGCGGAGCTCCAGAATTCTATGCCAAGTCACCATACTAACGACATGACTATATCGTAAATTTTAGGCCACTGGCCGTCGCCTTTTTTCCAGCGCAAGGCTTTGAAGAGCATTTCAGCATTTCTTTAAAATACAGGTCAGGCAGAGAGATTTTGCGATAAAACCCGGTTATAATTTTTATCGTAACGATAACTGTGACAGTAGCCGCTCCATGAGTATTTGTGACTATGAATATATTTGTGACTGTGACTGATGACCATGAATGTGAGTGTGTCTCTGTGACGATGAAAGTATTCTGACTGCCCGCACAAAGAGACGTCGCAGTTGAAATTTGTGTGGCGGTTTACGCCGAAATATGTGTCCCGCTTCTCCCTCTCTTTTCCCTCCTCTTCTGACACTCTTTATCCTTTTTCCCATCCCCTAACTAAGCAGCCAGTCGAGGGTTTTCCTTGGCTTACCTCTCTGTTATCTCTATCTTTCTGTTTTAATAAAAAAACAAAAAAAAACATCAAGCAGATCAATGATGAAAGCGTTGAGAGTACAAGCCAGTGTAAGAGTGCATGCCATCCGTCCAATGGCACAGAGCCAAACTGGGCACAAAACAAGCTATCGAGTTTTGAAAAATAAAAAAATTAGACCGCTTGCACAAATTAGGATTGCTAACATACGACACGCCCGATTGCATTGCTGAAGGTTCAGACACCGAGGTCGTCGAGTCATCGGAAAATGTCCAGGCTGAAGATGCCTACCGTCTAGAGAATACGAACTGGTGAGTGTACCAAGTACAAGTAAACGTCGAGCACATAGTACGTATTTTGTCTAAAACATGAGCAGAACTTGTTCACTGGGTTCACTGACTCCTGTTCTTCTACCTTTCAAACAACAATAGGCGGTGAAAAGCAAATAAACTAAACCTTTTCTGCTTGGATTGCTCTGCGGAGGCGCTGAGAATAACAAAAATATATAAAACATATTATTCGCGGTCGCGGTAACAACGTGGAGTGATAAAACTCACGTGACTTCCGGCGAGGCCTCCCTTGTGACCGCCTGACATCTAGTGGTACACTGTTACCCAGGTAGCACACCATGTCGGCCGATACTGGGATTCCGTCGGCCAGTACCGGGATCTGTAAGGCGGATCCCGGCCAGGGACACCGGTAAGAAACCGACCCCGGCCGATATCGGGGACTGGTTGTCTAAACTGGCCAGTACTAGCCGGAAAGTTCCCGATACCGGCCGACATCGTTTTCTTGCTGTAGTCACCGGCCAGTCTAGCCATAGAGTTTCCGGTGACTGGCCGATATCGTTTTATTGCTGTAGTCACTGGCCAGTCTAGCCATGGAGTTTCCGGTGACTGGCCGACATCGTTTTCTTGCTCTAGTCACCGGCCAGTCTAGCCGTGGAGTTTCCGCTAACTGGCCGACATCGTTTTATTTCTGTAATCACCGACCTGTTCAGCCACGGAGAACCCGGTGACTGGCCGACGTCGTTTTCTCGCTGCTTTCACAGGCCATTCGAGCCATGCAAGTTTTGATATGTAACCAACATTGCTTTTTCGCTGATATAGAAACTTTATGATGGTTACAAATGACCGTTAGGTTGGACATGCCTTCAATATGCTAAAAGGTCACACCTAATATTATACTTAGCCTAATATAACGCCGCGTCATCCCTAAACCAGTTAACAAATGCTTATTTCAGTTTTGTTAAATAGGACGGGATCAATCATGGCTGTGGAATGAAAATTTAATTTGGTCTAAATAAATTAATTTTTTAGAGCGCAGCTCTTAGGCGCCCGTTTCCGGCTTGAAGGCATCGCCGTTGCAGTCGCCATCGGCGTAACCGCGCGCAGCATTAAGGGAAAGGTCCCATATTGCAACGCGCAAGGCTCACTCGTGACCCGCGCATTGCATTATGGGACTTTTCTCATGACGGCATGTGTGACGTCACGAGGGTCCCGCGCGTTGCATTATGGGAAGCGTCACATGCGATGGCGATGGCGACGCCAATGTCGCGGTTGGCGTAACCGCGCGTTGCGTTATGGGAAACGTTCCATGATGCAACGCGCCGTCTTATTTGTGGCCCGTGCATTGCATTATGGGAAGCGTCTCATTATGCAACGCGTGGGTCGGCGACGCCAGCGTCGCCGTCGCCGTAACCACGCGTTGCGTTATGGGAAACGTCCTATAACGCAACGTGCCGTCTTATTCGTGACCCGTGCATTGGATTAAAGGACGTTTCCTATATTGACGTCAAACGTGACGTCACGTGTGACGTCACAAGGGTCCTGCACGCTGCATTATGGAAAAAGTCCAATGATGCAACACGCAGGTCACTCGTGACCTGCGCGTTGCATCGTGGCGGCGAAACTTGCTTTCGATGAGTTGGGCATTCTTACTGCGGCACTGCGCTTCCGTAAAAATGTCCACGTGTTCTCAACGGCAAGTCTCACGGCTTACACATGGTTTTGAAGGGCTTCTTCGACGAATGACTACGAACAAGTAGAAAATGTGTCTCCAGCATGCTACCGCCAGCCTCCGCAACGCTCTAAAAACACGATTTTTCAACATGCAAGATGGCCGGCCGGTGGCTTCACCTCTCGCGCTGCAGCTGCAGCGACCAAGCGGGGATGCGCGATCCAGCAATTTGCCCTGCAGATGCCTATACTTCGCTTCAGCTTGGGTCCAGACGCAGCCGATGCTACGAGCGCGAGCGTGTGGCCCTGAACAGTGCTTGCATTGCACGAGCCGCGCGTGCTTGGCAGGGACGCTAAAGCCCGGAGCTCGCGCTTGTAGCATCGCCTGCGTCTGGACCCAGCTGAAACGAAGTGACAGCGCTCCGCGCTAGTGGTCGTTGAGCGGTCGGCCTCAGTAAGCGATACACCCAGTGGCACGCGCTGCCACCGATTTCATAGCGTCTGCCCTCGCTTTTTAACAGTTTCGGTTCCCATTGCTATCTTGCTGAAAGCATTAAAGGGATTGTCCGGTCAAATTTTGTATTCCACAAAGCAATTGAATATCATTATTATTGCCTCGAGACGCATCGTACGATGCGTCTCGAGGCAATATTTTAACTTAACGGTCTACTGACACAGATATGCCAAATGTCTCGCTCGGGTTGGGAATGTGGAGGAATTGTTTTGTCAGCTGATTGATTAAAGAAAAAAATGGACACTCTTCGAAATAATACAAAATCATGCTTAAAAAGCGCCTCTATCCAAGCGTGTTTTAGAAAACGTTTGATGCATCTTAAATACTTTCGATCAGCTTACCAATCTGCATCAACCAACATGGGCGTGTTCCAACTAACCATTTTTTACCGTGCACGAGAAAAGTCTTATCTTCTGTTCACATGGGTGCCCTCAAAACTGATCAGGAGAACACTTTGCATTCGCTCCGCAAGAGAAAACAAATCAAGTCTGCGAACAAATGATTTTTTTAATTTTTTACCGACAGGTCTCGAAGGAAAGAGTGCAATAAAGCACATTTTAAAGCTCATTTGGGACACGTAATCTATATTATTTGGTTTGGCACAAAAATAATTCTTTGTGGAGTGTTTACATTGTTAGACGCTATTTAGGTGGAGATCAGGGTTGGGCAGAATATACTCAAAAATGTATTTGGAAATACAAATGCTGAGATACATAAAAATAGTAGCTAAAATACTGATAATCAAATATAGCTGTAAAACTGTAAGTTAGCGATACATATGAGAAATACATTTTAGAAACACGCAAAAAGTCTTTGGAAATACAAATACATTAATAAATTTTAGGGAGTGCAGAGATACAAATATTGAACAATTGATAATGCAATAAATTTTTTAATTTTTTCTGAGATGCCAAGTGAGATGAAGCTTGATGTTTGAAGTGGAAGTTTTGGTCCCAAGATTGCTTTTCCGGAGACTTCTCACTTCGACTTGAAGTTTGTGATTCTGGACAAAGAGGAGCCTTCAATGGGCTCGAAAAACGTCCTATCAAGGATTTAACACTGTCCTGTCTATCTGACAAGCGATGAGAAAAGACTCCGACCTCTTAGTAGATTCCATGTCACGCTCAATTCCATCAAAACGTCACCACGCCCCTGTCCGATAAGGGCTATATTGCATGAGCGTCATGTTATTGGTGATCTATTGTTAACATCCTTAAAATGAAGTTGTCCCAGATATTTGGACCAAAAAGTCATTTGCGAACTTTGAAGATTGACGTGTGACAATCTTATGAAGTGCATAAGATCTGAGAGCGAGTCAATCAATAAATAGAATTTAGATCGCAGCTTTTAGGCGCTCGTTTCTGCGTTAAGCGGTGTTGGCGTCGCCGTCGGCATCGTGTGCAGCCGCCCCGCGAAATCTAGCTGGAAACCGAATTGGTGTTTATATCACGTGAGGTCAATATCCCGCTAAATCTAGCAGTGAGACTAATTTTGTTCATGTTTCCTCCCTAGATTTATAGGGGAAACATGAACCGTTAGCTCACTTGGGATACAAGACGCTACTTCGTCGTCGCGAATCTGTTTCCCTTCGAACGGCTGCGAAGCCGTTGCGCCCGGAGTACTCTACGCAGCATCTTTCAAAAGGCGTTCGCGCAGCATCGTAACATTCCGTTTGCAGAGCGGCGGCGATTCATCGTGTGTTGAAAGTCGGAAGATGTGCTGTTGGTGGTGTCTTTTATGTGTAACTCGGTCGCAAAAAAAGAATGATGTGTAAAAACGCGAACCTAACACTGTACACATAATTTTAAATTTATTGTTATATCTATATATATATCTAGGGTGTTCATTATTAATTCGAACAGATTTATTTTTAAAAAATCCGTAAAAGATGCACTGATACGGTTTGTGCAGGTGAGTTATACGGCCAGGGTACATTATGTGGGTGTTTAATCGTTGCGATAAGTCGGCTAATTAATTAAAATTCGTTAATTAACCTTTTAATTACTGGAAATAAACATATGGTTCCAATTGGAAACTTAGAGAGCGTCATCGAAAACCACTAAATCAACTATTTTTAGAACGACTTGAAGCTCGTGGGAAACTTGGGGGCGCGCCGAAGTTACTCACTTGTGAAGCAGGCGCAAAGCCAGCAGTGGCGGAACGCGGATGATTAGATCATTATCGCGTTCCGCAGCTGTAGCTTTGCGCCTGCTTCACGAGGGTAACTTTGGCGCGCCCTCAAGTTTCCCACGAGCTTCAAGTCGTCAAAATAGTGTTGATTTAGTGGTTTTCGATGACGCTCTCTAGTTTTCATTTGGAACCATGTGTTTATTTCCACTAATTAAAACGTTAATTAACGAATTTCAGTTAATTAATCGGCTTATCTCAACGATTAGCCACCCACATAATGTACCCCTTGCCGTATAACTCACATGCACTAACCGTATCAGTGCATCTTTTACGGATTTTTAAATAAATATGTTCGGGTCAGGTATTATATATATACATATATATACATATATATATATATATATATATATATATATATATATATATATATATATATATATATATATATATATATATATATATATATATATATGTATGTGTGTGTGTGGAACTCGCACAAAAATAACCGCGCTTAGTTTCTTTATTTAAAATTGTAATGTGGGTTATACGGCGTAAAACCGTATCTTCAAACTTGCATCGTTTTGGGTCACTTTTGGGCTGTACAGCTTCGTTGGAAGCTCAAAAGCTGGACTTCATAAAGCTGTCCTGTTCACTCGTTATTGATAGCAGGGTAGCCATTATACGTGTTTTAGGCCAATTATGTCTCCGGTTAGAGTCACGTAACTACAGTCTGGAAGCTGGTGGTGAGGCAGAACACGGCACCTGCCTGAGCCCAAGGTCACACATAGCATTCACTCCACTATGAATCTTGGGTACAAGTGACAATTCCTCTTGTTGTGGTCATTCTAGAGATGGCCCAGAAGATAAACCTTTTGTTCGTGTACTCCCGTTTTTGCCTTTCCCTCTTCTTTATTCTCTCTCACTGAGCTGAAAACATGGTATAGAGCCATAGACTTCTTATCGCTCGTCTCCGCTCGCTGCGCGCAGACGCGTGGTCGCGTAGTGTCACAGATTACGCATTAGCCGTCGGCAATCTCGGAATGCCTTCTTGCGGACCTAGTTTGGCATATGGTCCGCCCTACATGGCTGCTGTGAATTTTGCTTCTGTAGTATATCGCATCTCGTTCGAAAAGTTCCACCCGTATATCGGCAACAACCGATTTTTTCAAAGAAGCCCAATAATTATTTTTTTCTGATGCGTTTAGTGTTCGGTTTTACAAATGACAGCTCGTGCTTCAATGTGTTACATATTCACGGACGCCTTCCTTCTCGTTTCTGTGTCTGAGTAATTGTTCTGTCAGGCCCGTTTCGACATAGATATCGGATTACCCCTTTCAAGTCGGGTATCATCCACGTAAGTGCGCTGCAACCTACTTCGCGACAATTGATATTTTTCCTAAGGGTACTCTTCCTGATTAGCTAAACAATTAGGCAGTGTTTATCTCCTGGCGGCCGGGAGAATATTTTCCTGAAAATTCTACAACAAGTCACCTGCCATTGGCCGTCTGAAATGATGTCAGAACTTCGGGTAGAAAAAAGAATTTTTCATTCCCCTGGCGTTTCGCGATAACAAGTCCCACGGCCATCTTCTTGTGGATACTCGTTTCATGGACACACGTTTCGTCGACATTATCGTTTCAACGACAATCGCTAAGCGAATGTCGATAATCCTGCTTACCCTGGGAACCAAGTTAGACGAAGTCAGTAGTGTCGTAAAACAGCTCATGTAAAAATTATTAAAGGTCGCGCTTCAGCAATCGCGGCGACTTCGGTGGAGTTTCGGAGTTCCTCGGCACGGCCCAAAGCTGCATCTTGAGTGGTGCCCCTCCTGAAGTTGCGCTACTCTTCTTGCAACGCCTATTCCTTTTCACAGGAGCTATTGAAGGTTACCTTCCAGGTCAGCTTCGCAGCGGGCACCTCTATCGGTCACGACGGGTACGACAGCATTTGATCGCGGCGGCATATTCACGCGGTTAGCAGCGACTCGGACGGCGGCTGACGGAGTTTGGGGCTTCTCTGAAAACAGAACAGGTGTCCGCAGCGTCATTTTGTTTTCTCCGAGGTCGATGAAGCGCCATATTAGCACATAAATTTCATGCCGACAATGACGTCTCTGGAACAGTCTTGTAGAACGACGAATTTCAGAGGACACGTATTGCCGTGAATTTCTACGCGAGGAGTGCACTTTCCGACAGGCGTGATGAGGTGTCCTCCAGCGGTTCGAATCTGCGGTCTATCGCACGGCGTCGTGACTTTCCGAAGGCGGCGCGACAGCCTCCCAGTCAAGACTGAGTGGTCTGTTCCGGTGTCAACGAGTGCCGACACGTCGTGGCCGTCGGTAACTACGTTTAAGTTGTTGGGCACCGTTGCCGCATCGTCTTTGCGAGGTGTGGCGTCGGGAGAGTGGGAGCGCTCCGGCATTCGTGAGGCTATTAGAGAGTTTTAGGGAACCGTTTTTGCACATCCGATACGGTACGATGGCCCTCCGGTACGAACTGCGCATGCACTTGTCTTCTGCGATCTTACCGTAATGCGGTGGTCGAACCGTAAGGCACGACCAGCACGACCAATGGCCGACAGGAACAGTCTCGCTTGGTTAGCAAAGCGGCTATTTCGCTGGTGGAGAGAGCGTGCCGTGGCTTCAAACAAGAATAAAATAACTCGTGGTAGTGCCTGGCAGGAGCGCCATATGTGACAGCAAGTGCATAAAGGTGGATTCAGCAAATAAGAAAAAGAATACAAAACAAAACGCAATAGGACATCCTCAATAGAGATAAATAAATGTTTAGCAAAAGC
>JAZHYW010022216.1:0-12577 GCA_037355805.1 Ixodes ricinus | reverse complement strand
TGTAAGTGTCACCATGGCAACAGCTCAATGCAAGCTGTCTTAACGAGGTGCAAGTGGTTGCAGTCACACTCGAACGCAACTGTGTGAACAAGCTTAAAATCCACTCACTATCCGCACTCGAAGTGCGAAAGTGCGAATAGGGACGGCTTTTCATGACCCTTATCAATCCAGCACGCTTGTAGCGCCATCTGTAGTCCGACTAACAACTGAAATAGGCGCCGTCGTCGACGGTTAGAGAGCACACTACACATGTTTGCAAGTCCGGCTTCAGGGCCCTGCCATCTTGCTAGGCTGGGGTGCGCTTGGACGTGTCATAATCCGATTACGAATCCTTGCTAAGGCGTCGAGCGCACCCTACTGAACAAGATGGCGGCGCACTGAAGCCGGACTTGAAAACGTGTTAGCACTAGCTGCGTTCGATTTCCCTGCACCTCCTGCACCGGTGCAGAAAAGCGTAGGGCGGTGTACTTCCGGTCGTATCTCAATACAAACACCGGAAGTATAGGGTGGTTCAAGTCACCAGGCTCGATCTAAAATGGACCGTAAAAATCAACGCCTGCACGTAGCCATCTAAACTTTTCGTCAAAAGTGTATTTCACAGGTCGGTTTTTTCTTGTAAAATTACAAAGCGTAGTTCTTTTTTAGTAAAAATTAGGGCCAAGAAACTTGCCAGGGTCTACGGCGGGCGGCGACCCAGACGACCAAGTCCAGTAGCGGGGTGTGTTTGACGTTCGTATTGATAGATGGCGTCGGGAGCAGCGTCTGAAGGTGCAGCCGACCAGCGAAAGAAAGCAGACGACACGCAGACGAAATCCGTTGGCAGCAAAAGCGCCGCCGTTATGCAGACGCGTTTTTTTACTTAAAGTTTTGTTTTTATTGTTCGCATTGATTTTTTAACCGAAGGTACATTTCAAAAAGATTATATTCATTTTAATAAACCACGGAGGTCGCGAGCCGTCGCGATAAGGAGGTAGCGCCATCTATCAATACGAACGCCAAACACATCCCGCTACTGGAACCCTGTCGTCTGCATTGCTGCCCGCCGTAGACCCTGGCAAGTTTCTTGGCCTTATTTTTTACAGAAAGAGAGCTACGCTTTATAATTTTACAAGAAAAAACTGACCTGTGAATTACACCTTTGACGAAAAGCTTAGATGGCTACGTGCAGGTGTCGATTTTTACGGTTCATTTTAAATCGAGCCTGGTGACTTGAGCCACCCTATACATTGTCCTGCACTTTTCTGCAGCGGTGCAAGAGGTGTAGGCAGGGGGGAGGGAGGGGGGAGGGGGTCGAAACCAGTGTTGGACAAAATACTCGATAAAGGTATTTAGTTAAGTTACGAAATATCTGCTTCATAGAGTATTTAAAATACTACTCAAGTTACATTCACTGTAATGTATCTTGAGTAGAGTACAAATACTTGAAAATGTAATTCAATTACTTTTGAAGATACTTTCGCATTGCGTAATTTGTATCGACGTCAGCAGTCTTGGGTAAGTTACTTTTAAAAAGTAATTCGTTACAGTTACAGTTACTTTCAGAAAAAAGTAGCGAAGTTACTGTTACAGTTACCGCAACAAAAGAGTAACTCGTTACAGTTACAGTTACTTTTAAAAAGTAACGACGTCACTATTCAATTACTTTTCTATAACACAAAAAATTAGGAAAAACTAGAAAACGCCCCTCACAAAGTTTTATTGCATAAAATGAAAAAAGTACGCTTTTTACTTCATATTGTAACTTAGCAGCAGTTGATTCTCGAAATTAGTGTTTGAAAGTTTCCAGGCCAGAGTAGTGGCGCAAATCAAAATGCGAAATATGCGCAGTGCCCTCCGCGTGTATTGTTGTTTCACGGTTGATTCACCCGATTAAAAAGCGTTTGTACAGAAAAAAAAAACCCACTACATAGATAGTGCTTCAAAACACTAAGATGTAAGTGTTCAGTCACAAAGTACAAGCGCGTGCGTAAAGATAACTAGATTTTTTTTTATCAAATCTACACGTGGCTATATTCGGGTCGTGACTCGCGACAAAGAACGTATTCACAAGATTGTGCAAGGCCAATTCGACGCTCGAAATGTCGGAACAGACGATTTGGAAAGTGCAAGATGTAGCTAAATAGTACTCGTTCAGTGATATATTATTCATAAAAATCTGAAAAGTAACGACAAAAGTAACGTCGTTACTTTCATCGTTACCTCAGAAAAAAGTAACTCGTTACAGTTACAAGTTACCAAAAAAGTAACGAAATTACAGTAACGCGTTACTAGTAACGCGTTGCTACCCAAGACTGGACGTCAGTGACAACGACAACTATACAGCTGCTCAAATCTAGGTTACCACAATGGTTTATTAGCTCGCGACAACACAAAACGAAAAAAAGTATCGTAGGGCTATTTTATGCAGTCCAACTATAAGGAGCAGGATATTGTCACGAATGACAAATGATGAGGAGGCGAATAACTGAAGAGACTGTACGTTTATTGGGGCAAACTTGTGCCCAAAACAAAATAGAGAAAGGCTAGCGTTGCAGGCGTCGATGTAGGCGAAACAGCAGGATCGAGCGCTGGGGCGAGACTAACTCCGGTCCGCCACTCGGAGCACCTTTTGTACCCGCGTGGGTTTCTGGAACATTCGGCGTAGAACGTTCGGCTCATAGAACATTCGTAACTCGATCAGACGACAAGGTTCTCGAACTTACGAGATTGTCAAGTTGAAAGAATAAAGAATAGAGGAGTCCGCTCCCTGGTATTGAACCCGGAGCCTCCGCGCGCGAGAGCCAAGCGCGGTAACCATTAGGCCACGCGCTCGCTCGATAACGCGCATGGCAATATCACTGACAGGGGCTCCGGAACCGGGCCGGGGGGGGGGGAGGGTTCAAATTATCATATACCGAATCGGAATGTATGAGAAATTGTGGCTTTTCGTGTCGCTCTTATCACTATGATTAGTCATATGTCACGTGGTTACGTGGCGTCATGGTGTCAATATGTGCTGTCAAGTAATGTCACGTAGTTACCTGACTCACTGAGTCAAGTCGAGTTAAATTGAGAACGTCACAAGATTTATTAGCTTGCTGACGCCGTGATGTCACGTGGCGTCACAACTTCTCACCGCGAGTCACGCGACACCGTGACACACTTGACTGCCATGAGCCCGAGTCGACTGCTCGGGTTCATGACAATCAGCATCGCGAAACATTCGGTAATGGCTCGTGTTCAAAGATGAGAATAGCCGAAATCTAACAATGTCTGAAGCTCAGCGTATGCTTTCTTCTTTGCCAACCCCAGCGCACGACTATGATAAACACTGACGGTACACAATTAGCTTCAGATCACGTGGCCGCTTGTTCTAAAATCAAGTTGACGAAGAGAAAGAACTTTCTTTCCTTTCTTTTTCTGCATCTGCCATTGAGTGGATAGAAAAACTAACGGGTGTTTTGTAAGTGACTGTAGAGGTGTGTTCCTCTACATCACGTATTTTATTTACAATATTTACAGCCTGGCTTAAGTCGTTCTGATAGTCTCGTCTCCGCTGCTCGCGACGGTTGTTGCCCGGTCCCCGTGACCGCGCCTCGTTCTCCTCTTCACCTTTGATAAGAGAACTTGGACGCTAAGCTGCGTGTCGGTGTCGAAGAGCATGTTCCTTCTCATGTCAACTGTGAGGGCGAACCTTCGCAAGAAGTCTGCTCCAATTATGGCTTGTTGGACGTCGGCGATGATGAAAAGCCAGCGGAACGTCCTGCGGAGCCCGATGTCCAGTGTCAGCGACTTTTCTCCGTACGCCTTGATTGAAGACCCGTTTACTGCCTGGAGTGGCGGAGATTCTTGGCGTTGCCGACGTTCCTCCATCGTAGGGGGCACAACGCTTACCTCGGCACCAGTGTCTATCAGGAAACGAACCTTCGTTCGGCGTTCGGTGACGTAGAATAGTCGACCTGAGGTGGGGCTCTCGACGCTGGCGGCCTTCAGCGCGTGCCCGTGCCGTTTCCCGAGTAAGTACACGGCGAGCGACATTGTCTTGCGTGTTCTCCATAGCGTCGGTGGTACCAGCATACCTCTGACTCGGAGTCGGTGTGCTCGTGGCGTGCGTAGTTCTGGTGGCGACGGACATTCTCTTTCGCGGTCGGAGAAGGCGACGGTCGTACGCATAGCCTGTGGAGCTCTTGACTCAGCTGGTCCACCCTGACCTCCATGCGCTTGTTGAAGTCCATGATTTGAGTGAGTTGAGCTCCAACCTCAGATGGCGTAGGTGGCGGTGCTGATGTACTTTGTTCCAGTGCGGAAATGCTAGAACCACCTACATCCATAATCTGGTCCGCCATACGAGCCAGAGTGGCAATCGAGTCTGTCGTTGTTGCGCTCAAGATCATGCGCACTTGGGCTGGAAGGCGTTGAAGGAACAGCTCCCTCAGAATTGCTGTGTCAATTGTTGTTGCTTTGTCTCCGAGGAGCTGTTCTATTCGTCGAAGAAATTCGGTAGGCTTTCGATCGCCCAACTCCTCGGACGTCAAAAGCTGTTGCAGTCGGCGCGGTTCGGATTCCGTTGTGCGTCGTATCAGCTCCTCTCGTAGTTTCTCGTAAGGTTGGTCGTCTGGAGGTGAGCGCAGTATGTCCCGTACCATGGCCGCTGTTGCTTGCGGAAGAGCCGAAACTACGTAATCAAACTTCGTCTGGGACGACGTAATTCTGTGCTTTCGGAAAATGGATTCTGTCGTTAGAAACCATAGTTCGGAGTCGGCCGACCAGAACTCGGGAAACTTAATGGTCGTTGTCGTCGTCCCCAAGATTGACGGGGTCTGAGCAGAGCCGGTGTCATCGCCTTGACTCATGCTGCAAGTGGAAAGCTGAGCTCACCGAAAACCAAGGTTCTGGAGCTGTGTGGCTGGGTCAGGGCAGTTGTCTCTTGTTACCGGGTCACCAATTTGTAGAGGTGTGTTCCTCTACATCACGTATTTTATTTACAATATTTACAGCCTGGCTTAAGTCGTTCTGATAGTCTCGTCTCCGCTGCTCGCGATGGTCGTTGCCCAGTCCTCGTGACCGCGCCTCGTTCTCCTCTTCTCTTCGTAAGCGGTCACTACATGACCAAAGTCAGGATTAGCTCTTCTTAGATGTGTTTACTCGAAGTACAAAAAATGTTGCACTACCTATTTTACCTGTGCGCACCATTCTGGCACTCAGATATGTTTTCGTTGTTGCTGAACTGTCTCACAAAGTTGTCCACGAGTATGAAAGCAATTCAAGGGACTAAATGTGACAAATTAATCTAACGATAAATAGAACTACAAGTGTGCACGGGAGGGATACCTGAAGACAAAGATCCCAGTGGCCTCAGAGAGACAGCCGAACGTTGGCGGCCGCTCTAAATCTCACTGGAGTGTTGTTCTTATGTTCTTCCTCAAAGTTTGACCACCTCAGTGTTGTGTTTAAACTTCACAGTTTTTGGGTGCAAAATAAAAGAAATGGAGGATTACTGGTGACAAATGACACAAATAGAATTGTCGAATTTAATAAATATTCTCTAAGGAAGCATCGAAAAACAAATATGGGGGGAAGTGGGGTGGGGGGGCAGGGGGGGGGGAGGGGAGAGGGCTGAAATAGCCTACTTTTTTGTAAAGCTTCCTCTGCTCCTCATCTTCGGAACAGACCAAAAAGAGTGCTCCCGGAAACTACTTTGTTTGCTAAAACACTGCTGCCAGCAAGCGCGTTTTCGCGGTGCCAGACGCTCGCGCCGTTCCTCGGGACGCTTCATCAACCGAAGAATAATAGACCGATTCACCAGCCAGTTTAACTACGCCACCGCTGCCGCAATGCATCGAGGGAACTTTAGTCTTTCTGCACGTGCGACAACCTGGCTGGAGCTCTGCGGGCGTGATGAGCGCGAGACAGCACGAGCCCTCTCGTGCACTGCTGCTTGTCTCCTGCGAACTAAAGTTATGCGGCGTCGTGTGCAGATGTGCGCCGAACGCTCGGTGAGATCGGTCTATTTGTGTCTCTTGAATACATGACTTGCACTGAGCGTGAACCTTCTGCAGCGTGCAATTTGCACAACTGGATTTGATTTTCAGCAAGAATAAATTGCAATGACCACCGGCATATAGTGCGATGACGTCAGTGGCAAACCATGTTAAAGGGACGATGAAACAATTCTTCTGCTTTCAATAAATACGGATTAGAATTATTTTCTGACATTTAAAACCTGCGAAACACGCGTAGTTCTTTTTTTTTTTAAATTTAAGCAGTGGCAGTCGCAGAAAAAATTTGAGGAAAGCGAACATCGTTTACCCCATCAACTCAAAGCCAGAAAAGGCGGCCACGTGATCTGGAGCCCATTCTTGTTTTTAAGATAGCCACGCACTGGGGTTAATTGGGGAGAGCACAGGGCGCGCGCTGGGTTCCACAGATTGGTAAGGTTCGGCTATTCCCGTCATCCCAGCGATTGGGCACGAGCCACTACACGAATGCATGTCGAGAGGCATTGATTGTCACGAGCCAAAAATCGGATGCCTACGCAGAATGGTGTCCACTCTATGAGCAGCAAGGGGATCGGTGGCCGAGTGGGCTAAGCGCACACCAGTTCGACGCGCGTGGAGCGGCGTGCGGTCGTGTATCACTACTGCGTGGTGCACGTTAAAGACCCCAGGCTAGCGGTTGTACTGCACTGGCTAAATTGCTCATCTACAGCGAGTGACTCGTCGCAACTTTAAATGGCTGACCAACTACACGCTGTATAAATATCCCCACAACCTAATTTTTTTCTATGAGCAGCATTTAAATATTTTCACAGCGGGGATCACAAATGATGACGGACTCGCAATGTTGGCGCGGTCCCCACAGCTCACGTCATCAAATTTTGCGAAGGAGAGACTAAAAGAAAAAGGTTCACTTTTATCCTTGGAATTCCACTGACACAGACACACACACGACACAGACACAACAGACTGCAGTGTATCGACCCCGACGCGACCCTGGCGCGAGTGCACGGGCACGTGAGGCACGAGACCGGGCCAGGGTTTCGCGCACCGTGCCAGCGCATTCGAACACCGAGTCGCCTTCAGCCAGAGCGGCCTTTCTTACCTTTTATAGTAACCGCCTATGGCGCGACAGCGCTTAAGTCTACGATGTGCCCGTCTCACTCGGTACATAACGCAGAGACAGCATGAAGGACGAAGAAGAAACACACGCGGCACGGGCAGGCGCTAGCCTGTGTGTTTTCTTCTTCGTCCTTGTTGTTTGGCGCTTTTAACCTTTTAAGTTACAAAAGTTTTCGAGATTTTAATTTAATAATTTTCTCCGCTTGCGTACGCGAGGGATGCTTGCCTTTCAAGAGACGCTTTAGATGCCCAAGGCTGTAGTCTGAAACCAAAGGTGCTGGAAGAAGAGCCGGATTAAGAGATTCCAGGGCCCAGGGCTAAGCTCGATTTTGAGGCTCTCATAATGATGATGAAAACGATGATGATGACGGTATGACTGGTAGCACAGTAGATTTGGGGAAGCCTAAGCTACCTCCAATTTTTGACACTTTTACCTTCTTTAGTCATTCTTTTAGGCAATGTTATCCCACAGTAAAGGGTCACACTCCTTGAACACTTTGCGTAAATTACTATTTTAAGGCGAAGGGAGCGCAATCATCTAATGAATTCTACGACTGTAAAAATGTTATGCATCGATTTTTTAAGCGAAAGATTTGTTAGGTTTATTTTTTTCCCCGCGATCTTTAGCCTGCCCCTGCCCCCCCCCCCCCCCCCCCCCCCAAGTCGGGGCCCCTGGGCTGCAGCCCCCTTAGCACGTACCTCAATCCAGCCCTGGCCTGGAAGCCGTACCTCTCTTTGCCGCTGTGTAAAATATTGAGTTTTCATAAATGGCTTTCACCGTCCCGCAACGCTCTCTGCAACCCGCTACGATACCCGGAACTCTACAGTCAAGGCCATCGGCGCGCAGGCGCAGTAGCGGCTTCTTCGTCGCGGAGGGCTTAGCGGAGGGGGAAATGCGGTCTACGAAAACTCCCTAATAGGGAGTTTTCGTAGACCGCGTTCTCCCTCCGCTAAGCTCCGCTAAGCCCTCCGCAACGAAGAAGCCGCTACCGCGCCTGCGCGCCGATGACCTGACTGTGAAACCCGGATCTCGTAGCGGGTTGCGGACGCGCTGCGGGACAGCGGAAACGATCTATGAAAACTCCCTAATGTCTTGCCTGCGCGATCAGCTCGTCGGAACGAGACGCAAACCGCTGCGGTTGAAGGACACGGGCTAGAAATCTCGGACAGTTGACGGCTGTTTATTTCGTCTCGAACGGCTTGATCGGCACGGGTAACCTGCTTTTGTGGATGCAGGTAAGCTGGCATTCTTGCCAGCTCCTGTAGTTATTGCCGTTTCCTCCGCAACCTCCATAGATAAATGTCCTGCATGTGCCTGTTGTCGGTTGGAAGTACCACCTTGTAACGTTAGCGGTGCACAATCCTCTCTTTGGTAGAGCTCTGCAGCTTCCGCTGTTGTAGATGTTCATGCGACCTGCACGCGGAGAATGCGGGTCAGTGGAGACACAATTCGAGTGAGCAAGAGTAATGTAATGTCCCGAATATCCGAGTAATGTAATGTCCCAAATGTTGCTGAGCGTTGTTCGGGAGTAATTGTTTTTGATTATATATAATAAACCAATAAAGGACATGTCTTGAAACTTTTCAAGAAGGTGTCTTTAGATAGTGAATTTATCATACTAATGTTTCATGAATGTCGGATTCAGTAAACTAATAATAATAATGCCGGTTAAAAAGTCCCGTTTTGTTTCCTATGCAGTGCTGGCAGGAAAGCGCAAAGAGCGTATTTCGACGCTGCTTCTCTCAAGTGCAGCACATACTCTCAGATCTGCTGACGGGGTCTGCTTTCAAGTATTCATATAAAGGAAGCTTTCACGTTTTAAAGCATGAAACGCTTTTTAACGCTTATGCGCCCGTCCGTCCGGGCATTTCCCTCTAAGTTGAGTGGGAAACTAAATTGGTGTTTAGGGACGTCACTTGGTCACGTGACCTATAGACAAAAGTTTTCCCACTAAATTTAGCGGGAAATTGATGTCACGTGACCTCGTGTGACGTGACCTTTTACTTTCTCCACTAAATTTAGTTGGAAATTTGATGTGATATGAATGCACCGGTCAACTTTCTCCGCTCAATTTTTTTGTTGTTTTATGTTTTTTTTTTACTGGTGGTTAGCAACATCAACCAAACGGTTTTTGCCGTTTAGTGGAAACCGTTTACCTAAAAAAACTTCTTTTATTTATATAGAACAGGGATGTGTATAGAAATTAAAAAAGCTTTTTAGGCAAACTTTTCTTTTACTCGAACCTACATTTATAAAAATTGAATTTGATGAATGCACCACCTGCCCCTATGAACAGTATAATTGCAATCAGTTGGTTGGCTTATTTATACAAATCTGTCTACGGGCAATAGCCCTCTGAAACACTGTAGAATGCATGCTCGGGCAAAGCGGTCAATGGAGCGCTTCCGGCCAATGACGAACATCGAAGGAGATTTACAGTCAATCGCTGCCATCTACGGAAAAGGACGCTGCAATCTCAAGGAATGCAGAGGCTAAAAAAAAAAAAAGACTGCCTGCGCTGTGACACTGAGCACCACTTTTCGCAATGTTCAGTGCCACAACACGGAGTGTTGCTTACGTCCAATCTTATTTTCAGACTCGTTATTCGCCGTGCGCCCACCGCCGCGATTGACTCTTCCAAGTACTTTACAAGAAAGTGACGCGGCAGATTTTGTTGGAGTGCTGTTATAGCAAATAATGCCGCGTTTGACTTGCTTGTTATCCCCGCGCAAGGGGCCTTTCTGAGTCAAGGTTCGCCATTCCTCCCTCGTCATTGGGTGCACACGCGTTTTGTAAATTGCAGCGACTGGCCCGCCTGGTGCACTGCGGGAAAGTATAGGCACGCGGATATTTTTTTATTATCTGGTTACGATATTTTACGGAGCATTCAGGGAGCTTATCCTAACCAGCACACATACGTCAAAAGGACGTCGAAATACCGGTTGTGACGTCACGTTGTTTCGACTTAATCGGTGCATTCCTCCAGAAATAGTTGAAATAACGTTGAGAAAGCGCAGGAAAGAACCTTCGGACAACGACATACACACGTCTGAAATAGATATGTCTAAAGGTTTCACGTTTAGTTGATGCGTAGGAAACGTCAATCGAAGACTGCGAGTGAGCAATGCGCCCCTGGGAATTATTATGGGCGTTATTAAGGCGAAAACCTTATATGTCCCATTACACGAAAAGGCGTCGGCGTTGTGCCCGAAAGATGGCCATAAAAACACGTCATCATGCACGCGCCGCTGAAGGTTAAAGCGGACGCGCCTCAGAAATAAAACACAAAGAAAAGCAGAGCAAAACAGATGTTTCGTCACAGAAGCCGTGAAGCCGGCAGGGCGCCGCTGCTCAAGGTCAAATCGGAGGCGCCTCAGAAAAAAACACACACAAAGAAAAGCGGAGCAAAACAGATGTTTCGTCACAGAAGCCGTGAAGCCGGCAGGGGCGCCGCTGCTCAAGGTCAAATCGGAGGCGCCTCAGAAAAAACAACACAAAGAAAAGCGGAGCAAAACAGATGTTTCGTCACAGAAGCGTGAACCGGCGGGGGCGCCGCTGCTCAAAGTCAAATCGGAGGCGCCTCAGAGAAAACAACAACACAAAGAAATGCAGAGCAAAGCAGATGCTTCGTCACTGAAGCCATGTAGCCGGCGGGGGCGCCGTGCCTGCGCAGTGAGGGAGCCTGATGTCACCGCCGGAGCGACCTGTGCAAAAGGTGCGCTTCGGACTTCATCTGTGCTCCTTGTGTGCTTCGTGCGATGGACTGCGAGGCCACAGCGCGTGACTACAATGCTTTCGCATTCGTACGCGTAAGCAGTCTTAAGCGTCCTCCCGCAATTTTTAATATAGTTTTTATACCACAACATTAACGTTACTGAATGATATTAGGCAGGGGAAAGAGCAGTTTTCACCCTTTCACCGAAATTTCCAGGTTGTATATAAACCGCATTTTTTTAAATTGTATTCAATCATATTCCTTTGTGTTATCGCAAAAGATTCGACTGATCTATCACGTCGTGTCGCCAGAAAGTATACTGAAGATGCACACTATTACTGCATAGTAGAAGAATCTGGAGTTGGGCAAGTTGGTACATCTTAGATTCGAAGAGCGCCAGAAAACAAGGACAACAGAGAGATAGACGATACGATGCGCTACTTTCAACTGAATTTTTATTCAGAAAAACAGACATATATATACACACCCATGCAACCATTCGCTATTAATCAAACTTCTCGTGAAATGAATTCAAATTCCTTATCTGATAAACAGACTGGGAAGTGCTGATGCATGCCTCGCCCTTCTACCCTGATTTTAAATGCCTCGAAGATCTCTCTTTCTATTCTCGTTTTATACCTTCCCAAAATCTGCGTTTCATCGAGTGCGGGAGAACATGGGCATCGATCACAATGAACGGCCAAGTTTCCCGAGGGTGACCGCCCAACAGAAGGGTCATGCTCCCTGGCCCTCTCGTTGACGCACCTCCCCGTCTGCCCTATGTACGTTCTCCCGCATGACGTTGGTATCTCGTAAACTACCGCTGTTTCGCATTCTGCATATTTGTTGGCATGTCTTTCTTTGCGCATGCTCCCGCCGTGCATGACTTGTTATTCACCCTTGAACATAATCTGGATAACTTCGACGGTGCTGTAAACACTACAAGAACGCCGAAACGTCTAGCTATCTTTTTGAGATTGTGGGACAATCTGTGAATGTATGGAACAACCGCAACTTTCTGTTTAGTCCGCGTGGTGCCTTCCGATTCACTTTCTCTTTTTAATGCGAATATTAATGCGAATATTTTAATGCGAATAGCATTCTTTGGATACTTCACGCACTTTTCGTCTATGTATCTATCTATCTATCTATCTATATATCTATCTGGCTATCTAACCTCTTACGCCGCGGGTCGATAAATAAATAAAAAAGACCGGCGCCGGCGGGGTTCGAACCGTTGACCCTTTGATCAGCAGGCAGACGCGCTAACCACAGAGCTATGAAGGCAGTCATTCAAAGCACTCTAAAAACTTGTTTATATCTTTACCATCGCGCGCGTTCCATGCACGAGGGCTCATTCCGCTCTCGTGAGGCTTAGCACGAGAGCGGAATGAGCCCTCGTGCATGGAACGCGCGCGCACCGGTAGCTGTGACAGCGCTGTAAAGCGCGTCCTATGGTAAAGATATAAACAACCGTTTAGAGTACCGTTGGTTGAGACTAGCTGAGACGCCAGAAAGTCTGGTCGGTACCATTTTGAGTGTTTGTGCGTATGGCGCGTGCTTTGCTCGCCTTCCTAAGTGACACAAACGCACGTGCTGGGCTGCGGAGATCGTGCGCAGGGCTGTGAAAGTGTCAACAAATTTAGAATCGCCTCAAGAGTGGGCTGGCGTATCTAGAGTGTGCCGGCCACCTGACGAACGCGCATAACTCCGCACCGTTTGATGCTATTCGCATTAACGTAGATAATCATTCCCAAAGGATGG
>JAZHYW010022215.1:0-36506 GCA_037355805.1 Ixodes ricinus | reverse complement strand
AGCGCACTCGGCCACCGGTACCCCCGAGCGTTTGGAAGGTTTAGGAGATACTAAACACCAGCTATTAATTTTTTTATTAATTAATTCATTCATTCATTTTCAGTGTCCACAAACAGCTTGACGCCTTCTTAGTGGCTCACTTTTCAACTCTTCTTGAACTAATATAAAATAAAACATTATAAACATGAAGACAAAGAAAAGTTAAAACAAAACATTGGAGACCCACCTGTCGACATAGGCTTGGATACCATTATCTTCATGTGTGTATATAAAAAAAAAAAACTTCTGTATGATTTATTACTCTACAACGATCCTGAATGGGATTAGTAGCATTCTAAATAAATATAATGCTGTTGAAAGTTGCTTATGTGTTAAAAATTCTCAGGGGTAGTACTCATAGAGATGTGTTCAATATGGTTCGATGTCAATTATAAGCGGGTCATGAGTGCTACGTGAGGCGGGTCAGATGGGTAAAACAAGGAACACAGCCTATGAATCCTTAGAGGAACACAGATGTAGCTGAGCAGCAAGGGTGAATCGATAACTCCGCTCATCACCTTACACAGGAACATCAAATCCCGCACCGTTCTCATGTGGTGCAACGTATCTAACTTCACTAGTCTTCATATTCCTTTCGTACCCGATGTAATAATTACGTTAAAGGTGTCAATCAAATAACGCGCGAATTAATTTTCTTTTGCGCGCTCAGTTACGCCACAATTAGTTGATTTAATAAAATCACACACAGCCGAGCCGTATTTGACGCGGGGTCGTACAAATGAACAAAACAAGCGCAAAAAATAATGGCTCCGTAAAACTACGTGTAATAAGTGTGATGGCACTGATAACTCTAAATGATGCATCCGTAACTGAAGGTATACTTGCTGATTGAAATTTATTGCAGAATTCACGTGAACTCCTATATTGCGGATAATTTTAACGAGAGTAATTCTGGCGTCCATAACAAAAAATAAACACATCACATTTTCTGAAAACGACATAACCTTCGTCTTTGCTGCTCAGCTACACCACGCCAAAATAAAATCTATATCTTGCTGAAGACGCTCACAGTCCTCTACCGAATTCACCACCGGCAACTTAATATCATCACCAAATAACGGCGGGATCGGGGGCCGAGTGGGCTAACGCGTCTCAGCTCGGAGAGTCGAGCGAATGCTTGCGCTGCAGAACCTCTTGTGTTCAATCTCCACCCCTGCCCGTTTCGATCCGGATGAGTTTCGTACCGGCACGCGTTCGTGTAATCACTACTGCGTGGAGCACGTTAAAGACCCCAGGTTAGCGGTTGTACTGCACTGACTAAATTTCTCATCTACAGCTAAGAGACAGGTCACCCGTGGAGGCGTCGTCATGCAAGGCTAGCGTCAACATGAACGCAACACAATTTTCAGCAAATAACAGCATAGGCGTAATCTTAATACAGGAATCAATATCATTTACAAAAAACAAACACAATAGAAGGCCAACGCTGCTGCCTTGGGGAAAACCAGAAATATCTACAAAAAAGCGACCGGACACTTGCACAAGTTTCCTCACTGCCCAGAGAAAAAAGATTTCTGCAAAAAAAGTTGATTTTGAAAAATGACATATTTACATCCACCAACATCTAGAGAGTATTCCCAAAATGTTTAATTAATTTTCAGTGCATAGTTAATTTTTTATAAATTATTTTCTGTCCACCAAAGCTAAAGAAAAGGTAGGGTTTGGAGCACTTTGAACGCATTTTTCTCCGTTCCACTTTTTGGTATAAATTCCATTTTAGTCAATCTTTCGTTTGATAATGGCAAAACAGGGAAGGCTCGTTCTTCACTTTTCCTGACTGAAATTTAATAAGAAATGCGGCTATGGAACTTTTTTGTCACGTTACGGATGTCTTTTATAAAAAAAATGTTGACATTTTGTCGAAGACACAGAAAACCAAAAAGTTGGCCAATTTTGCAGAAGAGAAAATTTATAGAAATTAATTACTTTTTACGAAAAACGTTTCATAGCCGCACACTCTAGGCATTCCGCTACATATCTAGCAAATAAAAATCTTGAATATCATGATAGTTTTCTGACGATAGATTAGCTAAACAGTGTAGGCGTGTTGCTGATAGAAGCTACTCTAATTTTCTTTTATCTAACTGACAGACCTGAAATTTTGTTATACACCCTCTAGAATGACCACCAGCCTACCCTGTAAATTTTATTAATTTTAAGACAAGGGTTCAAAAGTTGACCCTCATTGGGGGTGTGTCCCCTTAAAGAAACGACAGTATATTGGAGATAAACCGTAGTCACAAAGGTTTGTGATCAACCTTATTAAATGCCTTGGCCATATTGAAGTATTTTAGGATATGCACAAATGTTCCAACATGATTAAACATCAAGAATGAACATAGGTTTGTTTCTAATTAGTAGTCTTTTAGTAGATTACATTTCTCAGGACACGTCCAGGCTGGAACGAAAAGGCGCGCTTTTTTAAGTTCTTCTCTCTGCCACCGTTGTTCGGTAGAGGTAGCTGCGACCTCACCCTCCTACAGCGCTTTAACTCGTTCTAGCAAGACACCCTAATCTCACCGTGCTGGCATCTTGGCTCAGAGGTTGAATTGGAGGAATTTCCAGACTAGTTAGAGCTACAGGCCTTGAGACCGCCTTTCTGCAGGGACTTAGGCAAACCGCTTCGTCATCTTCATTAAAAAAAAAAATTGTCATAAACGAGCGTTTACTTATCGTAAGCCAAACATGTTTCAATCAGCGCACTACAGTTACATATGAGCGCTTTGGCACACAGTTTCAATCACGATAGTCGGAACAGTTGTTAAGGGTGGTTCAGGCGATACCCGGAGGGTGGCGCTGTCGCGCCCCCAGGGATGAAAAACCTCCATTGCTTCTAAATCGAAAGCAAAGGCCGTAAGGAATGCCGTTGTCTAGCCCGGCCGTACTGAGGAATATTATTTCGAGAAAACTATGCCTACACATGGGTGTGAAAAATTATTTAAAGAACCTTGTATAAAACGCAGAGCAAAGAAAAGGATTTATAATGGTCAAAAACAGAAAAGTCACCCGATCTTTTGCAACGGAGCTACAACAGAGCGTTTTCATGCAGTAGAAAAAGTTCAGATTCAAGTGACAAGTTAGTTATGTGAAGCAACACTTGACAAAGCAATTAAGCACAACCCATGACCATAAAGCTAGGAATTCCATCCACGCCCCAGGACAGCTATAGACGAAGAATTTGCTTACCTTAACTTCGTCTACGACGATCCACTCTATCTTGGCGGATGTGTTGGGCGGCGTTTTGATCTGTTGCTTAATCGACAATGTTTCGGATTCTGTGTATTCTCCAGCTACGCCGGCTGTCAAGTTCATTCCCGTGTAGTACTTGCTGGAGCCACCCAATCCCATCGGAAGTGTCGCTGACAGAGAGATTTCGAAACCAGTGCTGATCGAGAGCTGGCTGTTCCAAGAGGACTTGCGGGTGTGCTCTTTGCTCTTCGTGAACGTGGTCTTAATGGCACCAGATGAAGCTTCGATCCACTCCGTGTGAAGAACTGTGGACGTGTTCCTGGTAGTGGAAACATTGCCGTAGACGACGGGTCCCGTTTTGATGTTCAGCTTAAACCTTGACAAGAAGAAAAAAGGAATTTGATTAACAGGCACAACTTCTCGTGAGAAAGAGCGGCTTCTTCCTTCAATCTAAGTGGGACAACTACAGAGTCCGAAAGACAGAGCCGCATATACCTATCTTCTAACTATAATTGGACAAAAGCAAACGTAAGGCTTGCTTGATGTTTTTATTTCGTAGGGTTTAAGAACTAAGTTGTTATGGCAGAAATTATCATTAGAGGTCGATGAACGTTACAAAATTTACCTCAAAACTCCAGTACCGTTAAAACATACCATAATCAAATGTTGCATGGTGTCCACACAGTTATGTTCGCTGTTGATACATGTCTCATAGTTCATTGTTTGTTTGTTGTTTTTGTTTGTGTGTTCGTTTGTTTGTTCGTTTTTAGACAATTCCTTCGAGCTCTGTCGTCGTATACGCCCCATGCAGATGAGATGTAGCCATAAGGATGCGCTCATATTTTCGCAGTGTATGCTGGTTGTTTCGCTTGGCTTATATTTAATTAAGAACCTGCTAGCAGTTGCCTGTGCGCATGGTACTATTCTACTTCTACAAGTGACACTGGAAGTATGAAAAGCGCCGAAAATGGCAGAGATCGAGACAATACGGTATTTGTCTCGATCTCTGCCATTACTTGAATCACCAAATGATTCAAGTAACCAGATCGCTGCAAGTGAAACTGGCTCTTGTCGGAATTCAATAAAAAACAAACATCAATTTATTGAGACCAACCTTTCAAGTTGCTTGGCTACCATGATACGGCCCAATGCTCCGCCAAGGCCGAAACCTATACTGAAAAAATACAAAACACATAAAATAGATTTAAAAAAAAACATGCCTTGATTATATCTGATAAACTAGGAGACGCACAAAACGTGTTGTGAATGAGCTTGACTCATTCTGTGTGTGAGATCACGGTGTCTAGTGACGTCACAGTCACGTGGCCTCTTGACGCAAAGTGGCGTCACGCGTCACGTGTTATACTGACCTCACGTAGCGTCGCACCTTGACGTCACTATCACATTGCTTATATGACCTTGATCTGTATATCGGGCGAGCGTAACAGGAGAGCGTGACGCAACTGTCGAGAGTACACGTGCCGCCTTCCTCATAAAACCCAGCTGCCCTATGAGACTGTCACATATTCTGCACCAGAAGACATTATAACCTTTAACTCCGGTTCATGTTCTCGATTTTAGGGTTACGACGGCTTTTGGATAGGGAAATGTCCCTGAATTACTTGGTGTCAGTTTTTGTTTCGACGCCTTGTGGAATCTAGTGGATATCATGTCTCAAAGTTTGGCTTCGGGGGTCTACGGCGATACCGAAACTACCGGCTCGAGCATGGTGGCAACCTTTGTGATCAGCTGCATGGTCATCGTGTAACGCAAAGTTCGTACTCCGGTATCGCAAAACGCACGACTGGCCTAGTCACAAGAGCAGTTCCGATCGGTCAGGTAAGATGCTACGGCTGTTTCATTGCTTTGCAGATATCAAACATCTGTAGCAAATATTTGTACGCATTCAATAAGTTGCCGGCGGAAAAGCGAGTTTGCCACAATAAACGCAGGCCCACGACGAGCACCCTCTTATCTTCTGAGAAGAACCATACAATATTGGTGGTGTGCAATGCACGTTCTGGAGGCTAAAAAGCTGGTTCACACAGCCCCGATTCCTTGCGTTACGTTACGTAAACTTACGTACTAGCCACCGGGATATCTGTGCTTCATATCAAGCGTTGCTACCAATTCGAGGGCACGCGACATTTAAGACACGAATGTTTCGGTGACTTAGACGTAACGTAAGAAAACGGTGCTGTGTGAAAAGTTGAACCGAGCTCAACGCCTTGCGTTACGTTCCGACAAGCCTTGTGTCCTTGGTTGCCACGGTAACTCACCGTCCTAGCTCGTCGTCACCGAAATATTCGTGTTTAGAATTTCGCTTACCAGGCTATCTCCTTGTATTGGTAGCCACACTTAATACGAAGCACAGATTTCTCGGTGACTTGGACATAAGCTTTCGTAACGTAACGTAACCTAACGTACTTAACGTAACGTAAGAAAACGGGTCTGTGTGAACCACCCTTATTTGTAAACTCATGCGACGCCAATTCACGCGGTAGCTCATGCCGCCTCGTGCTCTACTCGCGCAGAGACCTCCAGCAGGTTTGTCGCACGTGCAGAAAGACTACAGCTCCCACGATGCATGTCTGCAGTGGTGGCGTACTCAAACTAGCTGGTGAGATCGGTCTATTGTAAACTCATGCTGAGCATGAACGGACTAAACTATGGCCGCCAGTGAATGCCACTTTCGGCACCACGACGAGCTTGAGCGAGCAGGGAGTCATTAATCTTCGTGCGCGATCACCGAAGAGCGCTTAAAAGCTACGGCCGCTAAAACATAACAGGCAGAAATCGTCCGCCGGGACGGCTGAAAACGCAGCAGAAAAAAACACGGCGAAAGAAGTGGCAGTTCGAACAAAAAACCTCGTTGAAAATGAAGAGGACATCAAAGCACAATGCTGCTTGACAGTCAACCCGCTGAATGCCCGCTGAGAAGCTGGTGGTAACATTTCTAATGTCGGTTTTAGAATGGATCGCGGTTTCCCATTAGTGCAATATTTTGGCAGCGCTCCTGTTTAGTCCCCGTACATCGATATCAGTCGTTTAGTTTGGTTCGACTTTTGACCGGAATTACCCTTTAAGCGTAATGCCCGAGTCCCACTAGAGCGACAAACAGGAACAACCGACACCGACACTCCTCAAACAGGTGAGGTTTGCATGCGAAAGCGCCTTTAAAGAAAAGATAAAAAGGTTCTTAAAAAAACAAGTTAGGGGTAAATTTTAGAGTATCTTATCCCGTGAATCTGAATATCACGTTCATTTTCCCCAAAGATGTAACTAAACGCGAGAAAGTGCGAAAAACCTCCGTCCAGTCGTTACGCCATGCTAGGATCTTTCGCCCGCCAAATGCGTGTCGCCCGTGTGGGCAGCGCGTGCAATTGCAAGATTGCCAGGTATATTCCCCTGCGCTGACACCAGTCGCATAGGCGTAGACTTCGGGGGGCATCGGGGCTCGTGCCCCCCTGGTAAAATTCGGGGGGGGGGCTCTGCCCCCCCTTCCCTTGGGCCCGGGCCATGATCCTTACCGAGACGCTGTTTACGTGCCATGTAACGAGCTTCTAGTAGTGGCATGTAAACAAAATAACGCCCACGTTGCCTTTGTTGACAAAATACATGGGAAATGGAATCCCAGCGTGCTTTCGTTAGTTTCAATCTCCAGTTCTGGCGAAAAGGTAACGCGCAGCACCCCCGCCCCCCGCCCCCATCCCCCCCCCTTCATCCCGGAGAACTTCTCAGCCTGCGCCCCCTCCGGGAAAATGGAAAGTCTACGCCGCTGACCAGTCGTGATATCTTTTCTAATGCGAAAGCATTAACTGTCCCATGGAGCGAGCTGACGTCATCAGTTTGAAGCGCGAAAACGCCACCTAGTTTCCCCGATCCCAAAGGAGCGAAGTAAAGCTGATGGATTTCGCCTTCGGTTCCATTGGCTGGCGCGCGTCGACTTGACCGCTGCGCTCGTCAGTTTCCACGACCGCTCACCCCATGGCGCTGCGTGTCCATCAGCGCGCCGTTAACACGGAGCGTCCAAAGTCAGCGTGCCCAGGGGCGCACGCGCGCTGAGCGGCGAAGAAAAGTACGCAGCAGACGAGAAAGGAAGCGGACGAGCGGCTTGCATGCTGTCGCATTCACAACTCATAAGAAGTGCTTACGTGTACCTCGAGCTTCCTTTTCTTAACATTTTTGAAAAATAACAAAAGTGCACATGCATAGCTTGATAGTCACTGAAGATGCGCGAGATCGCGTCTCCAGGCGCTGAAGATGCGCTGATAGGCGCTGAAGATGCGCGAGAGCGGAGATCCCACAAACTCCTTTTATGATGTGACGCTCAGGGAAAGAGGGGCTTCAGCGGTACTTTGGAAATAATTTTCTGCAGCCTCAGTGCACCAAACTGGAAAAAATAATCTCGATATTCCTGATCCTGGAGGCCAAATGAATACGATTTAACTTTTCTCACACAAACAGAGAACCGCCTCAGCTTCCCTTTATTTGGCAAGCTTGCAATCACTCGTACTTACTTCACGAGCACTGAGAGATTGCGAGCCTATCAAAGATACCATCGCGTGCATGCTGCACCGATTTGAGGCCTGTCGGTGTCGGTTGTTCCTGTTTGTCGCTCTAGTAGGACTCGGGCATAAGTGAAATCATCAGACTTCGGGACAACTTTTCTTGGCAATAAGCCAAAGATATGGGTACCCGTTCGCTCGCGCACATTGAGCGCCGGCCACAGCTGTGCTCGCGCGGTAGTCGATTTTTCAAAAATGCCAGAAACAATACACCAATTTCACTATGCGTTCGTCGCATGCGTGACGCCGCCATAACTTTAGTTCACAAGATGCAGACGGCCATGCATGCATGCGAGGGCTCGTGCCTTCTCGTGCTCCACACGCGCAGAGCTCTAGCGGGGTTGTCGCACGTGCAGAAAGAGTAAAGTTCCCTCGATGCATTGCGGCAGCGGTGGCGTAGTCAAACTGGCCGGTAAGATCGGTTTATTGTCTCGAGTACAGAACTAAACGTGGTAGACGTTGTCAGGATGCAATTTAGGTCGTGATCGTCTTAACCAAAATTTGGGTTGGACGTCCGCGAGCATTTGTTTTAAACACGGGACATAAACGATCAAATTCGGAAGAAACAACAAACTTAAACAAAATTTTAAGAGTTTAACAAAAAAAAATTAATAAAAAAAGAAAGACGGCTTTTTTGATATAGCCACTTTGATTCACAAAAATAAAAAAATATCAATTTAAGACTATGAGATTTACCCCTGTTACTTAGTTAGGGCACGTCCAAAATGGACCCAAGAATATTGCATAGTCATGGGCGAACAGTAAATTTTTCGAAGTTAAAGGACCACTGAAAAAAAACTTTTTTTAACAGTTTGGTTGGGAGACGTGTGCTGAAAAATGAATTTTACGCGCAAAAAATTCAGAGCGATATTGACGGGCGCGAAATTTATTTTAGTTGGGTCTGAGTTATACACGCAAAGTCCATGACGTCGCGGAATAGTCTAAAGCCCGGTTCACACAGTTGCGTTTGACTGCGTTTGACTGCGTTGCGGCAGCGAGACACCAGGACATCCCTGCTGCTTATATCGCGTGCCAAGAAGATTCCTTGAATTGAATTCCACGCTTCATACGAAGCACAGATGTGCCGGTGACTCGCTTTCGGTTCTCGCTGCAACGCAGTCAAACGCACTCAAACGCAAGTGTCTGAACCGGCCTATACACTCTGTCCACCTCAACGTGATGGCCACAACTTCTCATTGCCACAGCTTCTCTCCACGCGCACAAAATCCAGAGAGGGAAAGCAAGTGTAAAAGAGGTGACTACCGACTAAATTGCGTCTCGCGCCGTCAATATTGCTCTAAATTTTTTTTTCGTGTAATGTTTATTTTTTGACAGACGTGTTCCAACCAGACTGTTAAAAAATTTGTTTTCCTTTTCAGTGGCTCTTTAATTTGAAGGAGACGAAAAGATAAGACCGACCAAAAATAAATACAAGAATAAGAAGACCGTGTGTCTTCTATAAAGTTTATGAAACGGTAAAAGCCAACTTGTACCTTCCCTCAACTATTGCGACTAGTTTTCTTTTGGCCCACTAGATAAACGATATATGCGATCCATAAAATCCCGATCTGAAATCACTGATCCCCTCTGCCTGGAATTAATTTCACGGGACCCCTTTAAGTGCAGATATTCTGATAACTATAAGCTATCCGGCAAACGACACTCACGCAGTCAGTTTCAAATTAAGAAATTGACCAGCAAACCATAATCACCACCACCTTAAAAAAAAAGCAACAACAACGCAGTGCGTTGCGAATGCTTACAATGCACTTAAATGCAAAGGTTCAAGCGAGCTGGACAAGAATGACAAAAATAATCCCTCGAAAAGGGGAACAAGAGGGACAAAGGACAAACACAAAACTCCAAACACAGCTAGATGACAAGCGACCGAAAAAATCCGCCTGGTCCGATATCGAACCCAGGACCTCTCCATTTCCAGCTGAGCGCTCTACCAACTGAGTTTATCATGGGTTTAAGCGTCTAACCCCTGGTTAGCTCAGTTAGTAGAGCGCTCCACTGGAAATGGAGAGGCCCTGGGTTCGATACCCAGACATGCGGAATTTTTCGGTCGCGCACCAGTCATCTAGCTGTGTTTGGAGATCTGTGCTTGTCCTTTGTCCCTCTTGTTCTCCTTCTCCAGGGAATATTTTCGTTGTTGCGAAAGTGCGCGTTTTGTTAGAGAGTTTTAAAAATGCGTATAAAGGAGCAAGCGCAAGCGCGGCGAGTTTGCCTTAGCGTTGCGTGGTCCAGGCTGCGCATGCGCGTCGTTGCCACGCGCCAATCCAAAACCGCTGTTTGGGCTCATCGCGCGCGCCCGCAGTGGGGAACGCGCGTAACGCAAACGGAGGGCCGCCATGCGCTCCACGGTAATTGCGTTGTATTTCGTGAATTCGCGCTGATTCTGTGCGCCTTCTGGGAGTGCTTAAGGAAGTTTGATATTTTCAACTTTTTCTGAAGGCGCATGAAAACGCGCTATGACGTAGTAGGGCGCTCCTGTCTCCACTCTGTGGAGGGCACTAGTTCCGGCTCCGCGTTTCTTCGCCGTCTGGCGCAGGGGCTCTCTGCATGCTTGCAAGTGTGGCGGCGTCTATGAACTTTCCCCCGGTTTCCGACGCGAGGAAGGTGACTCTGCAGCCGAAAAGAAGGCTGCTGCGGACGCGCAGAGGAAAGACGAAGCTGCGGATAGGGCCGCAGATGCATGGAAGGAGATCGCTCGTTTGTTGGGCAGAGTGCGCTCGTGCGCGCTAGCCCGAAGCCGCACCGTCCTAACCAACGCGCATGGTTGTGACTCAGAAAGCGCCCCGGAAACAGCAAAAACGTCACGAAATTCGCAACTTCCGGTAAGCGCACGGCCTACGCGCGCACAAAAGCGCGTTGGTTTGAAGGCCGGAGAGAAAAAACCGACAGACGCGCGTCCTTCGTGTCCTTCCCGCACGCTAGTGTCGCGCTCGTGTTGGGACGCTGCGAAACGCGCTGGCGGTGATGCTGACGCACGCTATAGTGGGGAGTCCCCTTGCTCTTTTTCACGTTGAAATTGTTGATTCTACGTCCTCCTAACAATGTCTGACTGCTTGAGTGGCTTCAGCACAATTAACGAGGCAAAACTTTGCGTGAATAATGTGACGTGCGGCGATTTCATTTCACGTGGACGCCGCAGAACGGGCGCTAAAGCCTGACTCCACGATGAGATTCTGCTCGCCATTTTCAGTCGCGACGTCGCTCGGGCTGCAAAAGAGTGGACCGCAGCTGAGATGGTGGACGTCGATACTGAAAACCGCAAGTAGAATCGGGCATTACAAGTCGGTGATGGCCACTGGTAACAATGATCAACATCTTCTTGTATCTACTGTTTACACTTAGCCTACTTACCCAACCAACCTTCAAAAGTGTTTTGAGGCCTGCACTTAGTTCTTATCGCAATTACCGGGTCAACGTTTGGTTTACGGGGCGCTCTCGTTTGAACGAGCTGACGACAAAAAGCAGACAAGTTTGAAAGAGCAGACGACAGTTCGAACGCATGCGCAATGGAGTTCGGGCAAGAAGCACCGCGTCCCGCGTCAACAAACCATTGGAATGTCACGTTGTCGGCATCTGTGTGAGTCTGCATACTCTTTTAGCGTTGGAATTGTCGATTCGACGTCCTCATAGCAATGTCTTACCCCTTTAATCGCCTGAACTAAATTATGAAGGCTCGTTACGCCGCTAAATTTTGCGTAAATAATTTGACGTGCGGCAATTCATTCGCATGAACGCCGCAGAATGGACGCCAAAACCATGATGAGATCCTTCTAGCTATTTACGGTCGCGACGTCGCTCGTGCTGCAAAAGTGTAGAAGGTAGCGGCGATGATCGACGTCGATACTGAAAATCGGAAGCAGGAACAGACCAAGCGTAACAAGTCGGTGATGGCCACTGGTACCAATGATCAACATCTTGTATCTACTGTTTTCACCGAGCCTACTTAAGACTTTTGAGGCCTGCATTTACTTCTTATTGCAATCACCGGGTCAAAGTTTGGTCTACAGGCAACTTTTCTTTGAACGAGCAGACGACAAAAAGCAGACAAGTTTGAAAAAACAGACGAAAGTTCGAACGATCGGGCGACCGTGTGAATTTGAAGACGCACTAAACCCGTGGGTGGTCCGGACAATTTGGCGGTTTTCTCTCGTTCATGTTGGAACAAAACAAATACATCTGGCGACCACAAAGTGTTGCCCGCACAAGCAATCGTAGTTCGACAGCGTCTGGTTTGCCCTTTTCACGGCTACTATCCACGTTCTCGGACGAACGGAGGGGGCAGAAACAGATGGGGGCGCTGCCTGAACCCACATCAATGACTAGGCGGCGCAAGTCGCCGCCCGATTAAAAGGGTTCAGCCTCATCAATCCTTCAGAGCCGTATATACAGAGAGTTTGGCCATTCATTGGGAAGTAGAGGAGTCGAAGCAGGCGACGCCATTGGCTGAACGCGCGCTGGGCGTGTTCCAGGCCGACTTCACAAATTCGAATGTGGCCATCCAGGAGCCGGAAATAATACCCTAGCGGTGGTTGCGAGAAACGAAATTATTAAGTGCGTCGGAGTAACTCTCGGTGTCTGAAAATACGGTGCACATGATGTTGCAATGACGGTCATCCAAAATCATGGTGGAAGAGCACGACTAGCGGAACGATCGACATAATCCGTTCGCTAGGATCCGAGGGCCGGGAATCTGCCATCCGAGCGGTTACACTCTGTTCGAGCAAAGCAGAGTTCAAGCGGCACATTCGTTTCTTACATCTTTCGGCATGACCATGATCGAAACATCACGTGCACCCTATTTTCAACCATAAAGGGTTACTACATTTAACTCTTACGCGCTTACTAAGACCACATATCTATGATTAAAACTGTTTCTCGCAACCGCCGCACCACTAGGGGATTCTTTTCGGCTTCTGGTTGGACAAGAGAGCATGTCAAGCCCTCTTTCCGCCTATCAAGCCCATTGGTCAAGCCCATTGGTGGTATCATTCATTATTTCCGAGTTCGTCCGCGCAGAGTCGGTCGTCGCGGGTCTTTCCAGCTATGCAGGACAAGCACGACGCCACACCGATCAGGAAAAGGGATATTACTTACGTGGAGTACTTCTCTTTGGGATGAAAGAGCTTCTCTCCGTGCGTGTCCCACCAGACCACCTTGGTCTTGTAGTGTTGGGCCAGCCTCTCGGCGTAGGCCTTGATTTTGTCCTCCAAATTGAAAACCGTTCCTGCAGCTGTCAATTGACACACAGTAGAAACCCAGAAGCCTTCAAACAACAATTATTATCAAATACAAGAAAAAGAAAGCACAAATTGATCCGAAGCTTGTTTTTTCTTGTAAGCATGGAATGCTTTTTTCAGCGGAGCCCCCGCAAATGAGTTTGTCCGTCCGTCCGTTCGTGCCTTTCCCCGCTAAATTTAGCGAGAAAATTGACGTCACGTGACCTAACGTGTCACGTGACCTATAGATCAATTGAGTTTCTCCGCTACATTTTGCGGGGAAAAGAACGCCACGTGACCAACGGACCAATTTAGTTTCCCCATTAAATTTAGCGTCACTTGACCAATATGCCATATGCAAAACTCGTTCCAGCTAACATTATCGTGCCATTCGGAGCACGTCTCCCATCTGTGCAAGATGCGCATCAGCATTCAACTCTGTTTTTATGATATTAGAATAATATATTTGCACACTCGATATTTTTGTGTGTTTTTTCTGTTAAGTTTCGGCGAAACGAAGGAGAGGAAGACTGCCGCGAGATTGTGGATAATGGATTGTCGGCGACGAGTTCGCGATACGTATCACCGAAGAAACGAACTGGGCCTCCCCAAGTAAGTGAACGGTCTTTATCGAAGTCGCCGACGATTATCATTTCTTTTATTACTGACTCCACTTTGCCGGGACCACTGTCTCTCGGGCGAAACTATCGGTACGGATAACCCCCAATACAGCGAAAACTTTGTGATTGATCATAAGCAGACGAGATGGCGCTTTCTTTTGCATATGGTTCGTAGACCAATTCGGTACCTCCGCTAAACTTAACTGGAAATTGGCGTCACATGAGCTAAACATCAACTCAGTTTCCCCGTTAAATGTAGTGGCAAAATTTACGTGACGTGGGCTACATACACCAAAACGAGTTTACTTCTAATTTTAGTGGAGAAATCGATATTACGTGACCTAGCTGTACCCCAATTCGATTTCATCACTAAACTCTATCAGGAAAATTGACGCCGCGTAATCTATACTCAAATTCAAGTTTTTCCGTTAAAGGGATAGTGAATCCAAACTTAAAATATACCTCTGACGTTCAGAAATAAGTTAAACACGATCAACTCTATCTGCTCATGACAACTGCACGCTTGTATTTTCAACGAATGACTATATTTTCTGTTCCGAAGAGACCGATTCCAGCGAGCGCTCGAAGATCAGCCATCGGAGAGCGCGATGCATCTCGGGAGATGTGACGTCAGTTGGACCAGCACGGGTAAAGCTGCTTGGTGGCTGGCGTGGTTATGAGCTCCGCCACTAGGTGTCGTCAACGCGTTACAACCTGGCCGTTTCAGCTGCTCAGTTGGCCTTCCCTGCTCCAGAAACCCGGTTCGACAGGGCTCGCGCGCAGGCAGCTTGCCGCCGTACTTACTCGGAGCGGCGCCGCTTTTAAAGGAGCTGTGCAACGATTTTAAAGTTGAAAGAATTGGCATCTTCTACTTTTGACATTGTTCACATTGTCACAAATGACAGAAAACATGCCTCCTTTCATCGAAATGTTGCGATTCCGCCGCGTAATAGTGAGGCAAAAATTAGAATATTCCCCGACCTGCAGTCGCGAGTGGCGGCCATGAGAAACACGCTGCATGACGTCAATGGGGGTCTTGTAGAAAGATAGCAAGTTGTGCGAATACCTGCTCGATAAAAGGTAACTTTTCTATAAATGTTGTCGTTCCAACATAAATATAAATGCGTCAAAAACCTGGTATCATCAACAAAACTTTTATTATACAAAGTTTTAGTGGCGCCATCTATCCTAGGTCCACAAAACAGCCGCCAGAAGCCGGAGGAGGGGGGGGGGGGACAGGGCCGGACTAAAGTCCCTCGATGAAAAAAATATCCAGGGACGTTAGGCTGGACGGGTATGGCCGGACCCGGATGAGACTTTCCTCCTTTCACCATATTGTTCGCGCTCGCCCGCCAGCACGCGGTCGCGAGCGGATGAGTTCAAGCTGCTCACTGATGGCTCTAGAGAGAGAACTTTACCGGAACCTCAAGCCTACCCCATCGACGTCACTGCGCACGTGACCCGGAAGACGATGAACGAGTTGAGAGGCAACAAAAACCTGGATCTTTTTCATTTTTTTTTAAACTAGGGTATCCAGGCAAAATCTGTTTTCTTTAGTTCACTTCAGAAGTGTCAGGCATCAACTTCTACCATTATTTAGGCAAAGCCCTGAAATTGTCGCACAGCTCCTTTAAGCTCCTTCTTAGTCTGGGGTACTACTACGATTACAAATTTAAACAAAATACTTGTAATACAAAAGAAAATATTGCGAAGTATTTGTAACGTGTCATACGATCACCCTAGTGAACCTCTCTTTAAAAGTTTAAATTTGATGCCTGTAAATAGATTGTATAATATCGTTTATGCGTGACCTATAAATCAGAAGTACAAACAAATCTTCATGCCCTTAGTGAATTGGCGTATTTCTCGCCAAGAGTAGCAACATATCCTACTCGAAACACGGAACTTTGGACACTTCCTATTAGCAAAACTAACTACGGTGAACAAATGTTAAAATATGCACTTCCTCGACTGCTTAATTTTCTTGTTACTCACAATATTGATCTTCCCACAACATCTGTGAAAACTCTCCGAGCATTTCTTTCTTTTTCAAATGTGACTGCTTAGTTGTCATGTTTACTTAGTTGTCATGTTTACTTATAAATTTACTTAATTTTTACTAAATTGAATAATGCTGTGCTTGCATGTATACTTTGTTTGTGTTTGCCTCTTATATAGTCGTACCTTTTCTGCAATATAGTCCTGTTCTTATCTCTGAACTTGTTATCTTTTCTCTTGGTTTTCTTTTTTTGAATTACTTGTGCCACTGCTGCCATGTGTAAGGAGGGAGGGGGGGGGGGCCGAGGGCCCGTCAAGCTGCATGATGCAGCTTTTTTCCTCGGTCTTCCTCCGTCATTTGTGTTTTGACGGAAAAATAAACATTATTATTATTATTAAGTTCAGAGTGAAGTAACGACATTCGGTTTATTTCTTTTAACTAACGCTTTGGTGTGTTTTCGAGCAAAAAAAAAGAAAAAGAATGGTGTCTCCGTTGTGTGGACAGAACGCGGTAGACGTTTCGAGAATAAAATAGGCGCTAGATTTTTGTTGCAGCATCCCTTTAAATTGAGCATGAATATTGACGCCATGCGCGACGGTTTTCAGCTTCACCCGAAATCCAGCCGACCCTTTAACTAAAATTCCGTGTTTTCGGAGCTTTTTTTTTTAATTTGTGGTAATTTTTTAAGGAAGTTGAAGAGTTTTTTTTTTAATTTTTTTTACAGATTTGGTTGTTTTGCAAGTTGGCTATAACCTAACCTATTTACACAAAAAACACCGAGCCCCTGGGAACAAATAAACCCCGGCAAAAAAAAAAAGATGAAAACAGCCATTTTGAAATTACCTAGAAATCTTAGTTACAAGAGGTAATTTAATTGAGATTGCAACCGTCAAGTATATCTGAACGAGGGGAAAATGTTTCCGAATGCTCTGAAGAGAATAGAAAGTTCTAGAAGGTCGTTCCGATATCTCCGATAACGATACTCCATAATCCGCCGACGTCTTTGAGCATGCATTGTAACGTTATCGGAGCTATCGGAGCGATCTAAACTCCCAATTAAACGGGAAATGCGTACGATAAACGGAACAGCGACCGTAGCAATGCGGACAGAGACGAACAGAAATCTCACCTGCAACTTGCAGACCCTGTGACAAGAAGAGAAAGATTGAGATGATTAAAAATATATCAGGCACTTATCACGGAGCACAGCTTAAAACTACAGGATGTAAAAAGCCCAACAACAGGACATAGTGTAAGGGGGACCGGAAAATATTTATGCCTACTGTTGTACGAACGGTATTCCTTGTCAAAATCGTGGTTTGGAGGTCGGTTTCACTCCCTTACAAAAAATTGTTACGCTTTTCTCTTGAAAAGCTCTTGAAAAAAGTCAATAGAGGATATATAATGTCAACAGCTTTTCTCTTTACTTTCTTTTGAATATTGGCCCACTTTTCTAATGACAGTCAACAGACTTCCCATGATGCTTTTCTGTTGAAAAGCTGTTGAAAAAAGTCATCAAAGGATATAAAATGTCAATAGCTTTTCATCTGACTTTCTCTAGCTTTTTTGTTGACTTTCTTTTGAATATTGGCCCACTTTGTAATAAGAAAGTCAACAGACTGTCACCTCCGAGATGCTTTTCCTGCTGCTTTTCAATTGAATTGCTACAGCTTTTCAACTGAAAAGCTACAGAAGTTAAAAAGAAAAAAAATCGTTACAGCTTAGCTATTCATTTAACGAAGTTTTGGAAGCATACTATGGTTTCCACTCTCCTCCAAAATGGCTGCAACTAAATTCCGCAAAAAAAAAAACTATTTTTTTAAAATCTTGTTTGTGAATTGTTTTTGTGGTATTTGAAGGCACTACTACTACATACATTCGAGAACAACACATTAGAAACGAACACAAACACAAACACCATGAAGCACTGAACACCTGAATTTTTTTTCTTTATTTCCGGTAACGACAAAATGAAAAAAAGCACACAGTCATTCACACATGTACAATTTGTTTAGGAGAGAATCAGTCACTTAGCGGCGATTTCCAGCGTCATCAAATTCTTTTTAAACATACTAACGCATCTAGTATTGGCAACCAATCAGGGGGTTCAGGGAGTGCACGGTAAACCACGCGAATATATGCCACACTTTCAATGAAATTTTCTCTTACTGTTTTGGTATTCACATCAGCATTATTAACACTCGTTCTTGTCCTCCACAGGCTGTGGAGGCTGAGGAGCATGAACATATCGTAGGGGACTCCCCCTCGTTTTCCAGGGGCAAAAGTCGGATGCCGTGCGCAGTTAAAGGTAGATCCTTCTTCAGCGTGCGCTGAAGAATGTCCCAATGAAACACGGCGTCCCAACACTCAATAAATGCGTGCTCTATCGTCTCGGGTTTCTTGCAGAGGATACAATTCACTGACCACGGTACAAATATACCTTTACGTTCTAGCCACATTTTTACAGGGAGTATACGCCGCAATGCAATTTAAAGAAAAATGATTTCACCGAAGATTTGATTGGCATTTTCTTCACCCTTTTAAGTACATCTAGCCCTGAACGTTCACAGTATAAGAACCTATAGAGAGGTATTGGCAACAGTACATCTATTAAATCTTTATACAATCGTTTTCGGGTAACTGAACTAAGATACTCTAAGGAAAAGCGCACCTTGAGTATCCTGAAAGAAAGCACAACTTCACGCAAATAACCTTGTACACTGGAGCGCATTTGATTACTAGACGACACCACAAACTCAGGGAGTGCATACTGCAGTCGCACTTGCATAACAGTACGCAAAAATAAATCTTTCTGATCGCGTAAAAACATGAATCTAGACACAATTTGTCGTAGAAACAAATGGGACAATCCTAGACCACCATTACCTACAGATCGGAACAAATTGGTACGGGCAGAACGCTCCCAGCTCGAATTCCAGATAAAAACGGCGAAAACTCTGTGAAGTCTCTGCACGTTGAGGCGCGGCATACTCAGCACTTGCAAAATGTACCAAATTTTCGCAGTTAAAAATAAATTACAAACGGTTGCGCGTGCAAACATGGAGAAGTCCCTACCTCTCCAGCTCTCCGCTTTGGCCTTAACCCTCTCCGTCTCTTCACTCCATAGTTGCTTACTGTCGCGGTAGTGCTGGAGTGGCACCCCGAGGTACTTCTCAGGTAAATTTGTCCACTGAACATTCACAAAATTATCGGGTGCGGTGGGCCAATTACCGTGCCAGAGACCTACGCTTTTGCCCCAGTTAATGGCACTACCCGTTTTTTTACAGAAGGAGGAAGCAGTTCTGATTACCTCACGAACGCTGTCTTGGTCGACACAAAAAACAGCAACGTCGTCTGCATAAGAAAGCACTTTTACTTCGCAAGAGTGTAACCTGAAACCATGTATACTATTATTGTTAATCAGTTTTAAACAAAATGGTTCCAAGTAAATCGCGAACAGCAAGGGAGACAGAGGACATCCTTGCCTTACAGAAGATCGAACTTGTACACTTTCACTGACGTTCTTATTTACAATGATGGACATCGAACAGTTAGCATACACCATCTTTAAACCGTCTAATATCACAGACCCTACATTAGCATGCTCCAAATTACGAAAAAGAACCTCATGCGACACACGATCGAATGCCTTTTCCAGGTCTAGCTGCAACATAGCAACTCGTCTGTCAAAGGCATCGCAATATTCTAGGATGCTCCTTACTATATGTATGTTGGTTAAAATGGTGCGGCCTTTAATACCGCAGGTCTGATGCGGTCCCACAAGGTCTTTTATAACATTTTGCAAACGTCTAGCCAGGACTTTTGTGTTAATTTTGTAATCGACATTAGTCAGACTTATTGGCCTGTAAGAGGAAACAGACAATAGCTTTACAGGGTCATCGACCTTTGGAATGAGGACAACATGGCTTTTCAAAAAGGATGGCGGTAACTTATTTATGCAGTACGCTTCTGTGAGCACCTCGTACAAAGCGTCCGCTGCCTCCTTCTTAAATGTTTTATAAAATTCAGCACTGAGTCCATCCGGTCCGGGCGTTTTTCCCGCAGTTAATTCGTCTATGGCATCTTCAAGCTCGCGGACGCTGATCGGCGCTTCTAAACTTTCTCGAACATCCTCTTCAAGTGTGGGCATAAGCGACAAAAACTCGGCATCAAAACCGTCCTCTTTTGGTACACTGTGACCCATCAAATCGTTATAATATTCAACGAACGCTCGCTCGATCGTTTTCTTATCGCGAGTTATCGTATTTCCGTAGCGTATTTCTTTTATCTCGTTTCGCTGCGCATACCTTTTCTCGTCGCTGAGTGCTCGCTTCGAACCATAGTCTCTGGGACCGCGCACGCACAATAGCCCCTCTATATCTTTCACAGTCGATTACTTCAAGTTGGTTCTTGATATCCCTTATTTCTCGTACAAACTCACCCGGTTTCGCGCTTTCTTCGATTAAAAACAAATTCAATTGACGGCGTAGCTCTTTTTCCTTCTTCTGTTTTTGATAGTAAAGGGTGGTGCTCCTTTCAATTGCGTTAATTTTTACTTCTTCTTTGAAAATTTCCCACCTGGCACCCCACATTGTCTTCTCGTCTTCGTAAAATTTCCTAAATAAATCATCTACGTTAGATTTAAAAACATCATCCTTCATGAGGCTACTGTTCATTTTCCAAAGCGACCATTCCCATCTTGACTTTTTAAATTTTGTACCGAGGGTGAACATAACTAACGCATGATCGCTAAAGGAAACAGGCTGAACGGAGTAATTGTCGCACAGCGGGACAAGACTAAGCGAAACGTAAGCCCTAGCTGTCAAGTCGAGCATGACTAAGGCCCTGAAAGTGTGTGAAATGAACGCTACTTTTGGCGGTGACGTTTGCCACGTCCTCTAACGCATTTTCAGCGACAATGTCATTCAAATAAAGAGCACTTGAGTCGCGAACCCGGGTTTCATTAGCACGGTCCTCTGGTGCGCAGACGCAATTGAAATCCCCAAGAAAAATAACAACTCTTTCACCTTTAAGGAACTCAGTCAGTCCCTCGAAAGTTTTTCTACGTTCACGCTCGTTAGTCGGAGCGTAAACACAAATAACGCGCCAGTCTATACCTGAAAAAGAAAAATCGCAGAACACAAAACGGCCAGACGCACACGAAACCATGGCCGTCTCAACGACTCCTAGAGACCGGCGGAAAAACAAACAGCAACCGCCGGATGTTCCAACAGCGTGTGAGACACAAACATTGAAAAGAGTTCGAAACGGTTGCACCATGCGGTCCGTCTGCTCAAGGCTTTCAATCTTTGTTTCCTGCACGGCCACGATGTCGATCTCGTTCTCGGCTAATAGTCGACTAAGTTGATATTGCCGTCGTCTCGCCGCAAGCCCACGGACGTTGATCGTGGCGACACGTAAAGGAGCTTCTAACATCGCCGCCATTCAGAGAGAGAGGGTCCTCATGGTGCTTACCTCGCGTCGTGCGCCCATCTGTTCCGACAAAGCGCGATGTTGGCTTCTGCACTTTGCTTGCACAGACTCCGAGGCCCCCGTCGAACTCCGGCGTATGCTATCACGGGGGTGGTTTGGCTGTCTCCTTGTCGTCCACAGTTGCAGTCGCATTGACTGTGGACCGTCGCATCCAGATAGGGCCCGCCTTTGACGGCGGCTCTTCCTGCTCCGAATCCGTGGGGCCTGTGACGTTTTCCTCCCGCGTCCTTTTCGCCGTTTTCTCTGTGTCATCCATGGGGACGTCGACTGCCGGCTGGCTGTTGACTGCATCGGTGATGATGCCCTCCCCACCGGACGGTGTAGGCGCCTCCGTCGCCGCCATCTCCTGCTGCCCCGAGTGCACCGTCTCGCCAGCATTTGGCGACGCATCGTTCGTGTTCGTCCCCGCCGCGTTCTCGGGCGCAGGGAGAGCGTTTGCTACAGGGCTTCCTTTGACTGTAGAGCCCGCTGCAGCCTCCTCGGCGTCGTCCTCGTCCATAAGGAGTTCGGATTTCTCCAGGCCCCCCACAGGCGCAGCAGCCGCCGCGTACGTTCGGACGCAGTGAGCGCCCTCGTGGCCGAAACGACGGCAGACGTTACATCGAGGGACACGGCACTCCTTGCGGATGTGCCCCGTCTGCTGGCACCGGAGACAAAGCGGAGCTCTTCCAGGCACGACGACGAGGGCGAGCTCTCCGCCCACCCGCAACTGGTGCGGGATGTCGTCGCAGGTGATGCCCGCCTTGAGCCGAAGTACCGCCGTGCGCGTCATGGTGCCGACGCTCTGGCAGCCGTCGACACGCCACTTTTCTCTGGCCACTTCGATGACCTTGCCGTACGGCGCCAGGGCCTCTCTCACATCACCGTCGGCTACGCTAAAGAGCAGCCAATGAAGCTTGACGCGAACGTCCTGGTGGCTGGGGTCGATAACGATGCATCGACGACCTTTGACCGTCAGTTCCGGCGTTGCCAGCATTTTCTTTTTGCCTTCGTCATTCTTAATTAAACGTTACTGCCCACACGTGATTCATCTGGTAAGCCCCGAGGGCCAAGACCTCGGGAAGCAAAGCCAGACGAATCAACGCGTCGCGAAAGTCTTCGACGCGGTACGGCCGCCCCTTCACGTCCGCATGAAGAAAAACGGTGTTTAAAACCACTGACCCTGTTGGCAAAGGAGGCAGGATGACGTTGTAGTCCTGGGTGTTATCTTCAGCCCTGTTACCGCGGCCGGCGACGGCCGCTGAAACCGCTCCACGGGAGCTCATGATGCCACGTTCGCTCGCTTCGGCGTTCGAAAATGGAATCCCTGAACACCTGAAACACAGTACTATTGACTGCTCCAGACCCTTATATAGCCTACATATTGCAGGAATTCATTTGGTCGGTGACCACCTCAACACTTACTAAGGTTCCAAGTATTTAATCTTCTCCTCGGGAGTCCGCCAAAGAGAAAACAGTGTTTTGAAGGTCGTGGACGATATCTCTTACTAGAAAGCATTGGCACATATAATAATAATTCGGGACAGTTGCTAAAACAACAGCCACAAATACGGCTCCTAGAAGAAATATTATCGCTTCTCTGCATAGCACCACTCAGGACGAAGCGGGTCAAGGCAGTTTCTCCACTTTCAAATAGTGATTTTGCTTTTTTTACTAGTTGACTATTTAATATGGTCATTCAAGTCACTATAGTCACTTACAAAGTCAGAACGGCAGGGCATGCCTTTCGAACGCCTGGCCTCCAGCACAGGCCCCATGCCTTTCGTCGTGCTTTGACTGCACGCGCGCGCTCGAGGTGCACGAACGCCGAAGCGTTGTCAAGGGTAGTAGGCTCGCGGTGGAGGCGGGACAACTGAAGCTGCTTCCCGTTCTCACGTTGTCAGAGACTATTGAAAAACTTGGCCACTTTTGACACCTAGTCGAGGTGTACAATGTTCAATAAAAAAATCAACAGAAAGTCTGTAGCTTTTCTATTGACACTGGCTATAGAGAGTCAACTGAAAATTTTCAACACGAAGTAAACAGAACGTCTGCAGTCATTCTGATGACACTGTCAACAGAAAGTCAGCAGAAAAAAATCATCATAAAGTCAATAGAAAGTCAACAGCTTGTCTTTTGACTCAGGCTGAAGAAAATCATCAGAACAGTTTCAACACAAAGTCAACAAACTTTCTGTTGACCATGTCAACAGGAAGTTAGCAGAAAAAATCAACATAAAGTCAATAGAAAGTCAACAGCTTTTCTTTTGACTCAGGCTGACGAAAATCATCAGAAAAGTTTCAACACAAAGTCAACAAACTTTCTGTTGACCGTGTCAACAGAAAGTCAGCAGAAAAAATTCAACAAAAAGTCAATAGAAAGTTAACAGCTTTTTTTTTACTCAGGCTGACGAAAATCATCAGAAAAGTTTACACAGAAAGTCAACAAACTTTCTGTTGACCATGTCAACAGAAAGTGAAAGTCAAAAGAAAGTAATCACAGTCAACAAGAAGTCAACACGTTTTCAATAAAAAGCCAAAAATCATATTTATAGGGGCTACCTGAACTTTCAAGGTGCAACTCAGTTCTTTTGAGAACTAGAAGCAATGAAAAACATTATTGACGATTTGAAGGACGGATGCTGGCACAAGCGCTTTGGACGTACACTCATAGAAAAAAAGGGAATAATATACGGCCCTCCCTAAAGGGAGGAACGCATCTGTAATTCATGTTCTTTCAGAAAGGGAGAAATTTTCCTTTCGTCCCTGAAAGCAGGGGACCAAAGTTATACACACAATTTATACACATACAAGCACAAAAAAAGTGAGATCAGGGCTTCCATTGTTATAAAAAAAAGCTAGATTCTCTGCCTTATCAGCATTGTCGAGATAAAGGAGATTGAGGACATATTGATCACTATAAAATACACTAGTGTTGAGAAGTACTTTAAGTACATTGTGCTTAAAGTACAACTTCAAGTATAGGTTGAAAAAACTTGTACGTTACTTGAAGTACATTCTCCGAGTATGTACTTGTACTTTAGTTAATGTACATTCTCCGACTACATACTTGTACTTTACTTAAAGTTTTTTTTTTCATTTTTTTTTTCAGGTACTTTCCGGGTAAAGTACAACTCCCAGTTTTGAAGTAGATTCTCCGAATTTGGTCTTGATGATTTTCAGCTCTTTCAAGGAGCACGCGCTTGGGTCCTAATTTGCTTTTTCAGTATTATACCAGACTTCTGAGGTTGAGTATAAAAACTCACCAACCTCTAACAAAAAGAAAGAAAAAGTGCATCATGTGAAAAGGCGTTGTTGTCTTTCGGGACGTCGTCCGGTCATTTGTCTGAGTGAAGTAATGGCGGCTATAAGACCAATATAAATAAGTGCCTTATAAATAGGGTTCCGTGTTTTCGGAATTTACTTTTTGTAAAATTCTCAGGTTTTTTTTTTAGTTCATTTTTCGCTAGAAATTTGGGTTGATCGTACTTTATGTTTGTTAGATTTCAATTTTTTCTAAAAAATTCGGTGTTTAATTTTACGGCGTTCCAGTTTTTCAAAATCGTAATTTATGTTAATTAGATTTCAATTTTTTTTAAATCGGTGTTTAATTTTATTGCGTGCGTGTTTCTAGAATTCAATATAAAAATAAATGTTCGAACAAACACGTGCTCTAAATTTATACAAATTCATGGGTACTGATGTAATTTCTGCAGCTTCATTTGGCATTGGTGCTCATGCGATTGGCAGTACCAACTGCCCCACGACAAATCTTGCAAACAAGTTTTGCTTCAATAAGCGTCAGTATACTTTGAAATAGCCATACGTAAACCTGGACGTAGTCCTGGGGAGGTATAAACGTTTTAGCTTACCCCCCCCCCCGCCTCCCCTACCATGAAACCTACAAATTAATATATTTCACTGTTGTAAGTACACAAGCCTTCCCCTACCTCAGAAGCACAACACTATGGTCTAAACCTGAAACAGGAACAGTGCTTTTGTCGTCACTCAGGAGTGCATTGACCCGTATTGTACCGAACGTTGTACTGACCCCTTGTACTGAACCAACCCTGACGAGACTCCCTTCTGTCAATATTCCTAGACCAAGAAAAAAAAATAGTACTGATGTGGTGTGTTTTCAGGACTACTAAGCACATGCACTGACTAACTTTATTCGTAAAATGTCGTGTTTTTTTTTTTTTTGCTTTTTATTTAGCCAACGTGACCTCGAAATTCGGAGTTTTTCGGATAATTCGAAATGACGATAATTTTATCGGTGAGTATTTTTCAGAGTTCCTCGGATTTATCCGAAAACACGAAAACTTACTTATAAGTTGAATATGTCAAATAGTAAAGAGAGTAAAATAATTTCTATATGAACACTTCATTTCATCCAATATTTGCTGCTATTTCCGAAAATAGCTGATGCATTACCCCTGGGGCAATTTCCTACCAGTTAAAAAAACACTATAAAAATTAAAGGATATATTGGAAATTTATATTAAAAAGTACTTGTACTTTACCTTGAAGGTACATTGCATTTATAGTACTTTACTTCAAGTACATTGCACCCGGTGTACTTACTACTTTACTTGAAGTACATATGCTCTCATTTAGTTTGAACTTCAAGTACTTTTAGGTGTACTTTATCCAAGGCTGGTTCCTGTCCCCGACGTCGCGACCAAGATTGTTTGAAGCGAGCGATAAGTTCGATGGTGCGTCAAAAGCCCGCCGGAAGCCCTGGTCATCACGTTCCTAAATCAACACCGTCAGAGTTGCGAATCTGATTTTGATCTATGTTTTTATTATTTATTCAAGTTTCCTTGAAGGCCCTCGTTGAGGGCATTGCATAGGGGGGGGAGGGGGGTACATAACACGAGAGCTTAAAAACAGTAACAACCTATGCGAATACATGGGGTGCTGCAAAAACAACGTGACTATCGCCACGAGCAACGGAAATACACAAATTAGTCTGATTACATGGGGAGCATAATATGGAGATGAAAACATTATGATACATGGCAATCAATAAGCACAAGACAAACAAATAGAACGGCACAGTGGGGATCAACAGAAATGAGAACAAAAAGCATTGGGATCCGTCTGGGTCATAATAAATGAGGGGAGGTCGTTCTAGTCTATACAAGAGTACGGCGAAGAAGGAGGAGTAAAATAAGTTGTGCTGCTGAGAGGCGGGAAGCGTGACACGGGTGATTTAGCCGCGATGAAGATCGTCTGGGGGTAGGAGGAGAGGGTCTCGGAGCGCAAGGAGGTAGTAGTAAATGTTGTGAAAGAGAAAGACTCGCGCTAACTTACGGCGGACGTTTAGTAAAGGAAGGTTCTGTTCGCTCTTTAGGGCGGATACATTAATTGACCGATCGTATTTCTTCAAAATAAACCTGGCAGCGGGGTTCTGGACTGCCTCGAGATGACTTAATAAGAATATTTGGCGAGGGCTCCAAATGGCTGCAGCAGATTCCAATTTGGGTCGAGTGTATGCGCCATAAGCCAATTTTCGCCCGAATGGGGGAGCCGATTCTAGGTTTCGTCTTATGTTACCGAGGCAGCGAGACGCCTCAGCGTATATAAGCTCGATGTGAGCGTTCCAGGTGAGATCGTTAGTTACAGTCCCACCGAGGTATTTATAGGACGGGACGTCTTCGACTAACTTATTTTCTAATTTGTACGAGAACCATGATATCCTTGTCGTTTTCGGGAAAAGTGGACTATCTAGCATTTTGATCTGTTTAGTGTCATAAACCACCTGGTGCACTATGCCTGGATTTCGTCCAGGTCACTTTGCAGTAGAAGATGGTCTTCAAAAGAAACAATCCTTCGATATAGGACGCAGTCGTCAGCGAAGAGGCGGATGTTAGAGGAAATTTTCCTTGGAAGGTCATTAATAAAGATCAGAAAACGTAGGGGACCAAGAACCGACCCCTGGGGAACAACTCCCGAGGTAACCTCAGCGCAAGTGGATGAGGAACTATTAATTCTGGTGAATTGAGTGCGAGAGGAGAGGAAATCCCGGATCCAGCAGAGAATGAGAGGGTCAGTTCCGAGGCATGAAAGTTTGACAAGCAAGTGACTGTGGGCAACGCGGTCGAAAGCCTTCGAAAAGTCCGAAAATAGGGCATCAGTTTGGTGGTTGGATTCCGTCGATGAGAGCAGAACTCATCCTACTAAAGACGTCATAGTGAGCGTTTCACCAATCGCGGAAGGCCGATGACAGCGACGTTTTCGCGCACGTCCCCAATAGAGTACGGCAAATGGGAATTTTTATCTACTACGGTTCATGAGGCGAAAACAAGCATAGAGTATCATCAAAAGGTAGAAAATAACTCATGAAATTCTCAAGAAATAATATCTGTAAAATAATAATATAATTAAAGATTAAGGATAGACTTGCCAATGTTAATAGAACGGCTGCTCCAATGAGTTGCGTTGACTTGGCCATGACTGACGCCTTATGACGAGCGCACTTTTTTCCGCACTGTACCCAAAGGTGCATCGTGATACCCTAAATATAGGACTCTTCTTATCTTTACTCTAGTCAGTTACCAAAGAACGTATCGACGAATGGGACCATGAACGGACATGCGCTCCCCGGTCGCTGCAGCTATCTGTACGTTTATCATATAAATGCTTGAGACTTAACTAAGAATTGTGTCATGCGACGTTTGTATTTTGCTCTATCTCGCGCGCACTGATAACCCTGCGGGAGATTACGAATTTGCCGAGGTCAAGTAAGCGGCTTATTTCGTAGGCGCTATAAATTCGGACGTCTGTATGGCATATAAAGCAGGTAAAACAGTTTTATCCTTCCACTTATCTTCATGGGTAGGCACTCGGCGCGCGCCGGTAAAAGCAAGCTTGGGAGCTTAGAGCTGTAGATAACCTTGTGCGGGAATCAGCACGATCATAGAATAATAACGTATTGTCACGAGCATATCTTCCACGGACATCGAACAGTCTCAACTTTTACAAAAAATAGAATTGATTATCAATTGAGCTTGCTATGTGGTAATATTGAGTCAATTGAAACTCAATGTAAACTTAACGTCTATTGAGTTTGATCATAAAAAACTCAATATCTATTCTATTTAATTTACTCACTAGGAATGCAATTGAGCTTGTTTATTAAGAACTCCATATCTATTCTTTTGAATTCACTCATAACGAATGCAATTGAGTTTGGTCATTAAGAACTTAATATCCATTATTTTGAATTTACTCAGTAGGTTTGCAAATTACTTGTATCATTAAGATCTCAATGCGACTTTTTTAATTTACTCATTAGATATATGAATGAAATTTATGATTAATGGCTCCATATCCGTTAATTTGAGCTCACTTACAAGACACACACTTGAGTTCTCTTACTCGACAAACATGAGCAGTAGACATCAGCTGATTTGCACCCTTTGTAATGGACCTTTTGTAGAAATACGCGGTGCGCATGCGCGGAGTATTTGATGCGCCTGGGTTCGAGAGTATCTAGTTCCAAACAATCCGCCATCTTGCATTTCTCGCCTTTGGGCGCCTTGGAAGAAGAAGAAAATAAGACCATCGAGAGTCGAGACTCAAGTTTTGATGTTGCGAACAAGGTGAACACGAGTCATCGTACTGACGACGCCCGTTCTAGATTACGACGTGCACCGCAATCATGCCGGTGAACTGTGTAGCCTTCGGCTGTCGGAACTATTGTCGCCCGGGTTGTGGAACTAGCTTTTTCGCTTTCTGTGTGGTAAGCTTCATCCCGTTAAGCGGGCAGCCTGCTTGCCTCAACGAACTGTCCTTTTTCAGGTAGCTCCATACGCGGTCCTGGGTGAGGTTCGTACGGTCCGGGGGATGACGTACCCAGTGGTCCGCGTCAAACGCGAACGGGATGTTCTCATCCCGAGACATCGCGACTCAAAATGCTTCGAAAAGCAGCGAATGTACCCAAAAAGAAAACGAACCGGTAGCACACAAGAAGCCTAACGTGCACGTTGTTTTCTCTACAAATACTCTCCAACCCAGTGCGCCTCAGGTTCGCCCATCGGCCCATAGGTGGCAGCACATATTCGCCAAAAGGTCCATTGAGGAATCACAGCAAGGGCATGGATGAAAACAAACCGCGAGTGCACTTATGTCACACACCATAAAACCTTTTCCCGAGGTTCATATATGTGCAAAACATGGCGTTATGCCATTTTAATGGCAATATGCCAATACAATGGAATTATGCCATTAAAATTACCCACACTACAAAGCGGTTAAAACGCGTAAAACAGTAAAAGAAAGCCTTCAAGGTGAACATTTCGGCAGACGTCTGCCTGGTTGGGTTAAACGTTATAAGGAAAGGGCAAACGCCAACCAATCCCTAAAATATCGTAGGGTCCCGACGTTTCGGTGCCGGCTCGGCACCTTCTTCAGGGGGCTATTTAAAAGAGGAGCAGCTTCTTTCTCTTCTTCTGCGGTGATTGTAGTGCAGTATCTTCGTCTTTTACGGTGGTTAGTTTTGAAACCTGGTGCGGTAACCTCGTTCTCTTCAAAGTTGGTTATTTACAAACGAGGACGAGCATCTTCGTTTTCCTCTATGGTAGGGGCCTGTTTCTTTGGTGTCTACTCTAGGTGTCGTAGTCCACTGACGTATGCTGAGGGCAAGGTGCCGGAGGATCGATTAATATTTCCTGGTGTGGTCTGCATGCGCCATGACTCAATAAAGAGCCGTTGGCGCCAGTTGGTTTCTACATCCAGGATTCGGGTATTTTCAAAGTCGATGCGGTGGTCATTGTCGTCGCAGTGTTCCGCAACAGCACTACGCTCTCGATCAAATCTGCGTACGTCATTCTTATGTTGGCGGACTCTTTCCTTGAGGTTTTTTGTTTCGCCGATGTATGAAGCGGAACACTCAGCACAGGGAATTCGGTACACAACGCCTTGTGCCTTTTCTCTTGCTGGACGGTCTTTCGGACGGGGCATTAGGCGCCCAAGTAAAAGAAAGCGCACAAGCTGTTTCTCCTTTTATAATTGTGCTGAAATTATCTGGCGGTAAAGCTTTCCTGACTTTCCTCCCTTTTAAATGTTTTCGAGCATGCAGATACGAGTTTTGAACGCTAGAACAAATGTACATTTGCACCCATACATAGCAGGAGAGTGAATAATACGAATGTTATTTATTGCAAACCGCACTCATTACTTGGCTTTAGTTTATTTTGATTGTCTACATGCATTTGCAGGTTGTACTGATCCAGTGTTAGTGCGTAGTTCTTGTCGTCTCTCTGGATTTTCGAGATATTCTACACAGTGTTAACACGCTTTATGGCCGGTTAAGACAAAATGAAAAAGCACAGAGTAATACACTCGTACAATTTGTTTAAGAGCGAATCAGCGTCTCAGCGGCGGGTGCCAGCGCATTAAAATCTTTTTAAACACACCAAGTCATCTAGTATTGGCAACCAATCAGGGGGTTCAGAGAGTGCACGGTATACCTCGCGAATGTATGCCACACTTTATATAAAATTTTCTCTTACTGTTCTGATATTCACAGCAGCATTATTAACACTCATTCTTGTCCTCCACAGACTGTGGAGGCTGAGAAGCATGAACATATCGTTGAGGACTCCCCCTCGTTTTCCATGGGCAAAAAGCAAATGCCGTGCACAGTTTAAGGTAGATCTTTCTTCAGCGTGCTCTGAAGAATGTCCCAATGGAACACAGCTTCCCTACAATCAAGAAATACGTGCTGCATCGTCTCGGACTTCTTGCAAAGGATACAATTCACTGATCACGATACGATAATACCTTTCTCTTCTAGTCACGTTTTTACATTGAGTACGTTGCAGTGCAATTTAAAGAAAAACATTTCACCGAAGATTTGATTGGCATTTTCTTCACCCTTTTAAACACATCTAGCCCTGGACGTTCACAGTACAATGACCTATGAAGAGTTATCGGCAACAGTAAATCTATTTAATCTTCATATACAATCGTTTTGGATAACTAAACTGAGATACTGTAAGGAAAGGCGCACCTTGAGCATTCTGAAAGAAAGCACAACTTCACGCAAATAACCTTGTACACTGGAACGTCTTTGATTACTAGATGACACCACAAACTCAGGGAGTGCATACTGCAGTCGCACCTGCATAACAGTACGCAAAAATAAGTCTTTCCTTCACGTAAAAACACAAACCTAGAAACAATTTGTCGTAGAAATAAATGGGACAATCCTAGATTCATCATGACCAACAGATCGGAACAAGATGGTACGAGGCAGGGGCTCCGGGAGTCTATCTGATGTGTGGGGACGACGTCTGGGGGCTCATGTCGCATCGGTAGTTCACCTCTCTTTATATATATATATATATATATATATATATATATATATATATATATATATATATATATCTGTGTGTGTGTGTGTGTGTGTGTGTGTGTGTGCGTGCGTGCGTGTGCGTGCGTGCGTGTGTGTGTGTGTGTGTGTGTGTGTGTGTGTGTGTGTGTGTGTGTGTGTGTGTGTGTGTGTGTGTGTGTGTGTTTTTCGCGTCGGATTAGCCTGTGGTGACTCGTCGCCCATGGAGTGCAGCTTCAACATGCAACAGCCTCACGGGTGGTGGCCCTGCGGGATGGGAGAAGAGGGGGGAAGGGGGCGGGGAAGTGTGGAAGCATGCCCCCACTGGCTAAGTACCTCTGGGGTCGACTGCCCCTGCATTGCTCCCCCCCCCCGGTTCCAGAGCCTTCAGATGAAAACAATAAAAACACTGTGCCGTTTCTGCACGTTGAGGCGCGACATACACAGCATTTCCAAAATGTACCAAATGTTCGCAGTGAAAAGTAAATCACAAACGGTAGCGCGGGCAAACTTGGAGAAGTTCCTACCCTCCAGCTTTCCGCTTGGTCTTCACTCCATAGTTGCTTGCTGTCCCGGTAGTGCTCGAGTGGCACCCCGAGGTACTTCGCAGGTAAATCTCGTCCACTGAACATTCCCAAAATTATCGGTTGCGGTGGCCGAATTACCGTGCCAGAGACCTACGCTTTTGCCCCAGTTGATTGCACTACACCTGTTTTCCAGAGGTGGCAGTAATGAAATTACTGTAATTGAATTACAGTCATTAAATTACTTTTGAGAGTAATTTGTAATGTATCTCATTACTTTTTGATGCAGGTAATTTAGTAATGTAATGAATTACCCTAGTGGCGGTAATTGTAATTAAAATCGTAATTACTTTTTGGATATTTCAGGCATGTTTTTTTTTATTTGCCCGGAAATGAACAAAAAAAAAGCAGTTCTTGCATTTGCAAAAAAATATAAAGCTTCTTTAAAAAATAACGAAAAAGAAACGACAAATGCGGTTTTCGTTTGTGGCCGCTGGCTCGTGTGACGGTCGGACTGGGTGCCTTTATGTGCGCGTTGCTTGAAGGCACTCTAGGTCGGACTAGAGGGTCGTGCCACCTAAATCCTGCTGGGTTTGTGTTGCTGTGACCAAGAATAGGCTTCCCCAAACATGGCTTTTGTCCCCCTTGAAGATTATCTTGCCCCGAAGTTCACACAAAGAAGACACAGCCCACAGAAATAATCAATAGCAAGGCAATCCGAACCCAGACGCATCCGGGGATCGACAGCGTGCGCAGTAGGTATTTCGGAAAAACGTGAACCCACAACACAGACAGATCCAAGGTCAGTCGGTTCGGTTTGGGAGGGCATGTTGGTTCGCCTTATCTGTCTTTGGTTTTGCCCACTGGCTTGGTGTGGGGTTGACGGTTGTTACTTTGCAAATGCAGAGCAGAGTGCGTTCTTTCTTTTTGTTTAGCTCCTCCTTTAAAATATATGAAACAGTAATTTGAAAGTAATTTCATTACTTTTATGCGGTAATTTGTAATTGTAATTCATTACTTTCGTGTAGTGGTAATTTGTAATGTAATTTAATTACATTTCAGTCGTTTTTAGAAAAGTAATTAGTAATGTAATTTAATTACAAGAAATTAGTATTTTGGCCACCTCTGCTGTTTTCTTACAGAAGGAGCAAGCACTGCTAATTAATTCACAAGCGCTGTCTTGTTCGACACACACAAAAAAATTTAAATCTTGAATCACAAGACATCTGACAATTCTTTCAACTTTAAGCAGTTCACTCAGTCCCTCAAAAGCTTTTGCTACTGATCACGCTCGCTAGTCGGGGCATAAACACACATAACGCGCCAGTCTATACATGCAAAAAAAAGAAAATCGCAGAATACAAAACGGTCTAGACGCACACGAAACCATAGGCGTCTCAACGACACCTAGAGACCGGAGGAAAAGCAGACAGCAACCCCCGGAAGTTCCAACAGAGTGAGAAAGACAAACATATGGAAAGAGTTCGAATCGGTTGCACCATGCGGTCCGTCTGCTCCTAGGCTTTCGATCTTTCTTTGCTATGCACGGGCCATGATGTCGATATCGTTTCTCGACCTAACTAGTCGACTGAGTTGATATTGCCGGCACCTCGCAGCAAGCCCACGGACGTTGATCGTGGCGACACGTAAAGGGGCTTCTAACATCGCCGCCATTCAGAAAGAGAGGGACCTCATGGTGCTTAATTATCTCGGGTCGTGCGCCCACCTGTTCCGACTCAGCGCAGTGTTGGCTTCGGCACTTTGCTTGCACAGATTCCGAGGCGCCCGTCGAACTCCGGCGCACGCATCTGACGGGGGTGGCTTGGCTGCCGCCTTGTCGTCCACAGTTGCATTAGCATTGACTGTGGAACGTCAAATTCAGATGGGGCCCGCCTTTGACTGGCGGCTCTTCCTGGTTCGATTCCGTGGGGCCTGCGACGTTTTCCTCCCGTGTCCTTTTCGCCGCAGAGCTACCCTCTGTTTTCTCTGCGTCGCCCATGGGGACGGCGGCTGCCGGCTGCCTGTTGACTGAATCGGAGATGACGCCCTCCCCACCGGAAGGTGTAAGCGCCTCCACCGCCACCTTTTCCTGCTGCCCAGTGTGCACCGCCTCGTCAGCATTTGGAGACGCATCGTTCGTGCTCGTCCCTGCCTCGCCTTCGACCGCAGGGAGAGCGTTCGCTACAGGGCTTCTTTTGACTGTAGAGCTCGCGGCGGCCTCCTCGGCGTCGACTTCGTCGATAAGGAGCTCGGATTTCTCCAGGCCCCCACACAGGCGCAGCAACCGCCGCGTACTACAGACGCAGGTAGCGTCCTCGTGGCCGAAACGATGGCAGACGTTGCAGAGTGGGACAAGACGCTCCTTGTGGATGTGCCCCGTCTGTTGGCACCGGAGACAAAGCGGTATTCTTTCAGTCACGACGACGAGGGCTATAGCTTTCCGCTCATCCGCAACTGGTGCGGGACGTCGTCGCAGATGACGCCCACCTTGAGCCGAAGTACCTGTCGTGCGCGTCATGGTGCCGACGCTCTGGCAGCCGTCGACACGCCGCTTCTTTGGCCGCTTCGATGATCTTACCGTACGGCGTCAGTGCCTCTTCATCATCACCGTCGGTGACGTTAAAGAGCAGCCAGTGAAGCTTGACGCGAACGTCCTGGTGGCTGGGGTCGATAAAGATGCATCGGTGGCCCTTGACCGTCAGCTCCGGCGTGGCCAGCATTTTCGTTTTGCTTTCTTCATTCTTGAACGTTACTGCCCACACGTGATTCATCTGTTAAGCCCCGAAGGCGGAGACCTCGGGAAGCAAAGCCAGACGAATCAACGCGTCTCAAAAGTCCTCGACACGGTACGTCCGCCCTTTCATGTCCGCATGACGAAAAACGGTGTTTAAAAACACTGACCCCGCTGGCAAAGGAGGCAGGATGACGTTGTTGTCCTGGGTGTTATCTTCAGCCACGTTACCATGGCCGGCGAGGGCCGCTGAAACCGCTGCACGGGAGCTCATTGTGCCACGTCCGCTCGCGTCGACGTACTACTCCACCTTGACTTTGTGGCGTCCTTATATGTAAATGTTGTATAAATCTTTATACAACCTTTTTCGGGTAACTGAACTGGGAAACTCCAAGGAAAAGCACACCTTGAGTGTTCTAACATAAATCACAACTTCACGCAATGAACTTGTACACTGGAACGTATTTGATTCCTATAGTCAGTTACAGGTTAAGAAAAGATTTCGAGGAAAAGGAGGGCTGGGGTGTAGGAAGCAGAGGGAACGCTGGAGAGAGGAGAGAGTTTTCTCCTATCTTGCATTCCGTTTGCTTCCTCCTCCGACCTGTCCTTCCCTCGAAAACTTTTCTCTAACCTGAACTGCCTATAGATTACACCAGAAACTCAGGGAGTGCATACTGCAGTCGCACCTTTATAACAGTACGCAAAAATAAATCTATATGGTCACGTAAAAACACAAGCCTAAAGGCACAATTTGTCGTATAAATAAATGGGTCAATCCTAGAGCACCATCACCAACAGAACGGAACAAATTGGTTCAAGTAGACCGCTTCCAGCTCGAATTCCAGATGAAAACAGTAAAAACGTTGTGCAGTCTCTACCCATTGAGGTACGGCATACACAGCACTTGAAAAATGTACCAAACTTTCATAGTAAAAAATAGATTACAAATGGTAGCCTGTGCAACATAGACAAGTCCCTACCCTTCCAGCTCTCCGCTTTGGCCATCACCCTCTCCGTCTCTTTACTCCATAGTAGCTTGCTGTCCCGGTAGTGCTCAAGTGGCACCCCGAGGTACCTCGCAGGCAAGGCTGTTCACTGAACATTCACAAAATTATCGGGTGCGGCGGCCCAGTTACCGTGCCTGAGACCTGCGCATTTGCCCCAGTTCTACCCGTTTTCTTACAGAATGAGGAAGCACTGCTGCTTACTTCACGAAATCTGTCTTGGTCGACACAAAAAACAGCAACGTCGTCTGCATAATAAATGACTTTTACTTCGCAAGAGTGTAACCTAAAACCACGTATACTGTCATTGTTAATTAAATTTAAACATACGGGTTTCAAGTAAATCGCAAACAGCAATGACGACGGGAGACAGCCTTGCCCTAAAAAAGATCGGACATATACACTTTCACAGACGTTCTTATTAGAGAGTTTTAGTAGATCGTTCCCATGACTCCGATAACGATACCCGATACTCCGCCACCGCCTCCCTTGCGCATGCGTAGTATCGTTATCGGGGCTATCGGAGGTATCGGAACGATCTACTAAAACTCTCTATTTACTATGATTCACATCGAACATTTTGCGTCCACAATTTTTAAACCGTCCAAAAATTACAGACCCTGCATTAGCATGCTCCAAATTACGAAGAAGAACTGCATGCGACACACAATGAAATGCCTTTTCCAGGTCTAGCTTCAACATAGCAACTCGTCCGTCGAAGGCATCGCAAAAATTCTAGAATGCTCCTTACTTAAGGAAGAAGAAGA